>JACBYL010000182.1:0-102491 GCA_015266385.1 Trichoderma oligosporum | reverse complement strand
AAAGTAAAGAATTAAAAAATAATACAATTAAAAGATTAAAAAAAAAAAGCATTTCTCATCTTCTCACAAACTCACCAACTCATCAAATTTCTCCCTCTGTCAAAGCCGCCTCTCAGCTGTCTCTCAGGCTTCACAACCTTGCCCTTCAACACCGTATATCTCACCAAGTTCTCGCAGTCTTCTGGCCTCACTCTCGCCAGCCAAATACACTGCGAAGCTCCCACATCCCTCTTTTCTCCGTTTCCCTCTTTTTCATTTTCTTTTTCATTTTCTTCTTCGTCTTCTTCTTCTTCTTCTTCATTCTTATCCTTTGTTATTTCTGCCTCATGCACCCCCTCTGGCAACGGCTCATCATCTTGCCCAAAAGCATTCGGCCGGCGATACACCATCATATTCGCAGAATACTTGTGGCCCCCAACATGGCTGATAAAATAAATGCCTACTCCTCCTGGCCGCTCATCATGCAAATCCCGGAACAGCCCTAGTGGACGTAAATGCCTCTCCAGCTCCTTGCGTAGAAGCGGCGCGCTCTGGCCGCAACGAGCATCGCGCGTCTTCTGACTACACATGAGAATCACGGCATTGTGCGGACAAGACTTGATGGTGAGTGCAGGTAATGAGGCGTCTGGGCTAGGGAGTGAGGAAGGGATGGTAGAGCGCCAGGGGCGAAGGGGAGAGGAATTGGTGGGTGCGTGGTTGACGACGTCGGTGATGAGCTGAGGGACGTTTTTCGGGTGGACATTATGTACCAAGGCAAAGGCCGGGAGAAGGAGGACTGTAGTTGGCTCCGAATAGTCCGTGGTATCGTGAGGAGTAGGAATATTGGAAGCCGAAAGCATGAGTCTCTATATGGTAGGGTGGTTGTGTTAGCATTCTCTCTCACTCATTCTCTCTCACTCATTCTCTCTCACTCATTCTCTCACACTCATTCTCTATCCCTCTCTCATCTTCACTCCTCCCTCTCTCTCTCACTCCCCCCTCTCACTCACTCACTCATTACTCCCCTCACTCACTCACTCATTACTCCCCTCACTCACACCATCACCCAATACCCAACACACACACAAAAAAGAAAATTGAAAAAAATAAATAAAAAAATGAAAATAGACTCACCCCATTCGTCGGCCCCCCAGCTCTCTGAATCGCCTCCATAACACTCGCCTTCTCATCCGCCACATCCCTGACCCAATCTGACTTCCCCGTCCCTACAACCACATGCGTACTCCACCCCTTAACCTGCCCATACAGCACATCCTCTTCATCCACCTTGAATCCCCGCGGATACTTGACCGAGCAGCTCTCACAATCATGCAGACACTCGTCGCCGTCCGTCGCCGCCTCCGTCTTGGCAAAGAGCGCCTCCATCTGCGCCGCACCCCCACTCGATGCATCGCCCGCGCCGAATCCCGCTCCAGCCGCTCCCGGCACGGCGCTGAGCACCGATGACATGATGGATTTCAGTGACACGGCCATTTTCTGCTTGACGGGCATGCGAGGCGTGCTGCTGCTGCTGCTGCTGTTGCCGTTGCTGCTGTTGCTGTTGCTATTGCCGTTGCTGCTTCTGTTATGGTTCGAGGCAGAGTTGGAGGTGGCGGCGGCGGCGGCGGCGGCAGTGGGAGGCGACATTGTTTTTTTGCAAATAGAAAAGAGGAAAGAAGAGAAAATTCGCAACGAAGTGGATTATAAGCCCTTTTCTTTCTTTTGTTTTCCCTCCTTTTTTTTTTTTTTTTTTTTTTTTTTTTAATTTTTTTTTATTTCTTCTTTATTTCTAAATAGTTTGTCTGCCTCTCTTAACTTTTACCTCTAAATGATTTGAAAAGTAAAGAAAGAAAACAGAGGTGGAAAGAAGGCCGTAAAGTAAACAAATGAAAAATTGTATTTGAAGCCCCCCCCAACCCTTTATATCATCCCACTCGGACTTACCGGGTCCTTATCAGATCTTAATTTTCCATTCTATACTCCGTACTAGTCAGTTAGTCAGTAGTACTTGTACTTGTATTACTTGTATGTAAATCCCCCTCCCCCCCCAAAACCAAGGCGTCTCGCCCGAGATCTTGCCTCTGGTTCGTCCTATTGGGTGGAGGCTCGCTCAAACGGGAAATTCCCGTCATCAACGGGGGGAGTCCCCAGTTCTCATCTACGTACGGAGTAGTTACTCGTATTATATCAAAATTTCTCTACTTTAACCTCTTGTCGTCGTCATCACCTCTGAGTAATATTTGAGGAATTTTACGACATAATGATAAAAAGAAAAAGAAAAGAAGAAAGAAAAAGAGAGAGCCATGAATCTTTCTTTTTTTTTTCTTTTTTTCTTTTTTTTTCCTTTTTTTCTTTCCACCTTTTGACACGTAATCTTTCCCTCTCCACCCTCCATCGCTTTTTACACAGCATCGCCGAGAATCTCCGAGATAATTCACCGGCCACCGACTTGATATGCATCCCACCGGCGGGCCGTACGCCATACGCCATAATCTATTGAGAAAATCGTAAGCAAAGAATTGAAACAGTCATCAATCTCGATTGTGTAAAAAATGTAAAAACATATGTAATACTACGACTACTGCTAGCAATGATAACTCGCTCCATATAGCAGCACTTAGCTGCCAAGATCACCAATGCACTCATATACACGCAACGCCGGATTTCGGTTATCATCAGCCCTTTTTGTACCATCCATGAATCTTGTAATTCCAATCATGTAATGCCAGAGTTAACCAGTGAATACAAGATTCAAGGTAAGCACAAAAAGTGCCAAAATGACCCAAAACAACGCCGCTTTTGATCCCAGCCGCCAAGTACTCACTCCGTAGATAGATAGGTACTAAATCCATGCCCTGCTAATACCATACGTAACGTACCAACAGTAGCCCGAACTCGCTATACACTTAATAAATCAACAGGATAAAGAAAAAATAAGGAAAAACTCCAATAACTAAAAATCCATACACAAGTCACGCCCAATTCAACGAGCTATCCATCATTTCCTTTTCAGACATTCTTCTTCCTCGCCTCGATATATCCGTCTTCATCACTATCAGACTCCTCGTCATCATCTCCACCAGCTTCCATCTTGACCTTATCAGACTTCTTTCGCCTATCCTTCATTGCCTCTCTGATCTTGCGACTAGCCTCGTTGAAGCCTTCAGCCGAGTCCAGTGTCGTAAATGCGCTGATAGGGAAACCACTAGACCCAAAGCCACCTCCTCCCGCGCTGCTCGAGCGACTTCTTGACCGTGATGGTGGTCGCGTCGAGAAGATGCCAACCTTGCCAATATTGCTGAAAGAGTCATTGCGAGGCAATGCACGGCTGGATTGCGTAGTGCTGCGGCGCGATAGCGGAGGCGTGGTTTCCAAATCGACGCCGGTACTTGATTGGTCGCTGTCTCGCCGAGGACGTGCCTCTGTTGGTGGTGATGACTGAGTGCCTCCTGACTCGACTTTCGAAATGTCCGGGATCAGCCGCGTCTTATCAAAGTCGGGGAACATCTCTGGCCCGAGTGTGTTGATCAGCTCTGTCACCTGTGCGCTGAGCTCTGCCCGCCTCAATTTCAACTTGTGAATGTTGAAATCTGATGCTGGGACCAGACATAGGACCAGCGGCCTCAGCGACTTGAAAATATCCATTCCAACCTCTCCAAACCGTAACGCAGCAATGGTAATAGCCGTCCAAGCAACCCACGTTGCCAGATATACCAGCACCAGAGGAATCCATTCTGGCAAGTAACCCCAGAGACGATCGTACCACGCTCTAGCAACCACAGCAATCGAGTACCCGTGATACAGTGTCGGTGCTAATCCACATGCGACGAGAATTTTCCATGTTGCCATGACGTCACGTCCACGAATCTTGACGGTTGAGCCCGCCAGCGCCGTCTTGGCCTTCTGTCTACTGATGATTTTTGTAGCCACAAAGACCGGCGAGAATAAGAGTAGACCGGGGACTGTGCAGAGGAAAAGAATCAATAGCTTGATAGAGCGGTAGATGAATAGCACGATGACCTTCCAGATTGACATGGTGGCATACTGCACTTGGTGATCCCGTAAGTTGAGATATCGCAGCTGCGAGTTGTACTGTTTCACACTCTTAGATAGCTTAGTTATCCTCTCATCTGTTTTATAGCGCTCGTAGCCCAGGGCCAAGCGCCGGTTCAGCTCCACCACAACAGGTAAAGGCAACTTCTTGCCGGTGGGATTGTAGAGTCTTCGTGCCGCCTGGATCATCATCAATGTATCATAGTCCGGAGCTGAGACGGTCACGGAGCTGAGAGCCTGGTAGACAGTATCAATGACCTGGCCAATGGCCTCTCTGCGTTGATTGTTCCGATACATTTCAACCAGATGCGGCGGGATCTCAAATGGCGCCCCAAACTCGATAACTGCGCGTGAGCGGAACTTGTGCGGGTGGAAATAGTTCATACCCACGGGCACAATCTTGAGACCACAGTTGGGTGACTCGGCCAGCGCTCCCAGAGCCATAATAGCCACACCAGCTTTGATAGGAAGCAGCTCGGAGCGGTCATGGCTACCTCCTTCAGGGAAAATGCCAACACATCCACCATTCCTCAGTCGCGCAAAGACGGCCTCGTATACCTTGGTCTGGTCCGTATGCGGTGCAAGCTTGTACTTGGTCCCTTGGTATCCCGGCGCCGGACCTTTGACGGACTTGTTGGTAAAGCGACCTTCCTTGTCAATATCATCTCGCCCAGTAAGCTGCTTTAGAGCCAGCGCAGTTTTAAACGGTCGTGTAATGCGAATTTCCTCGGGTCCAATGATCTTCTCGATATTGACACTCTCACCCGACGTCTTCTTGCCTGGGGGGAGGAATAGCATCCCATGAATCTCTCCCTCGCCCACGCCAAACTTTGTGCCCACTCCTCGAATGAGCGTCGGGTCGTTGATAGGGTCGGGAAGGTAGATGATGCCTGTTGCAGGCTTCGCAGCATCTTGCGCTCGTCCGACGGGAACAGAGCCCACTTGGCGGGACCCCCAACCAATGAAGCCATGGACAGATTTCTGCGCAATCAGGAGAGAAATTCGTCGGCCGGCGTCGAGTCTCAGCGTTCGTTGTAAAAGGATGGCATCGACAAACTATTTAGGGAGATTAAATGTCCGTGTAAGCTAATCTCATCTTGTACACAGCTTTGCGACAATTGTTTCCCTCGTCGTAAACACCACAAGATAAGAGAGAGGGAGGGAGAGAGAGAGAGACAAAAGAGACAGGAGATTCCTACCTGATTCGCATGCGGCGCAGCGACAAAGAGCACAGGCCCAGTTTGCGGAACCCTCCACGAGCCCCGCGGTACGACTTCTCTGAAGAACAAGTTGACGAGATTTCCCATGCCATATAGGAAGAGATCGTACTTCCAGTTGACCATAGGATAGAGCTCTTTCTGAGGTTGCCCAGACTCTGGCGAAGGATCATGGGGCTCGGTGCCCGCCGCAGTATTTTCTGCAGCTTCTTTCGAGGCCATGGCTGCCAAAGGCTGTTTTTCTCCTAATATTGGTTTTTTTTTCCTTTCTTCTTCTTTTTACTATGTCGTCGTTTCTGCTGCTGCTGCTAACTGCTTGGATGCTATAAATGACGATACTACCGTCGTCACTTCGATCGGCGCTCTGGGCGATGAAAGTTTGAGATTCGCGGTGGGTTATGTAGCTTAATAGGAAAAGCCAGAGTTCTAGCCTCCTCCTCTTAATTCCAGCTCAAGCTTTGGTTTTTTTTTTTTTTTTTGGCGCGCCAATATGGATTCCCTAACGTTTAGTGGCTGTTCTGTTCTCGGGGGGTTTTAAATTTTAAAAAAGAAGAAAAAAAAAATCATTTATTTGTTTATTTACACGCGTTCGGATAAGTGAGCAAATAATAAAATAATAATTAATATATGGAGAGAGCATTTAAAGAAAAGGCCTTCGTTTACAGCTACGAGTACGTTCAATTTATTAGCTACAAGCAGAACTAGGCAGCTTTTTGCATCACGAGCGCCACAATGAGGGGGAAACCCAGGACTCGATCCTTTAAGCTGCCCGCCCCCCTCCGTGGTTACAGGGAGCTACAGCAGTTCTCTAGCGCTTTCTTTGAAGGGATTAACGGCAGGGATCCACTATCAATAGTACAGTAGCGCCGTTGAAACAGGTTTATCATTAACATGTGCTCGTGTCCACTCTCATCTCTCATCTCTCATTCAGCCCTCTCCATCATGCCATCCGATAAGGGAAGGGCAGAAAATGTGAAATGAAAAAAAAAAAAGAAAAGGAGGAAGAGAAAGGGTGATGTTTAGATTTTGTCTTTCATCACGCAAGCTGGAAATGTCTGAGACGCCTTGTATCTGATGATGGTAAATAATAATAATAATAATAATAATAATAATAATAATATAGTAGTTCAGTTATGTGGAACATCTACAGAGTAACAAGAGTGCAAGTGTTCCTCTCACCGTACCATAGCTATCTATAAACCTGCTATAGAGCTCGTAGCAAGCTTCAAACCGAAAACTCTTATTAAATAGTTTTATTTGTTTTTATTTTGCCAAGCAACAGCCATTTTCACCTTTTCCCTATAAAGATCACAGCACACCATCTCGACCGTTCCGCCACATACGCACCCAACTTCGAAGCGGAAATTATCCATTCAGCCACCAGATATTTGTACGACTTTTGTATACATCTATTCTCAAGATGACTACATATCAGCATTATAGGCTATATAAGGGGTCATGTTGTGCCCTCTCAGAATACTGATATTCCATCAAATTAAGGTGGTGGTATCAATGAGATATTTAATTGCAGACTCTAGCTCGCGAATCAGGGTGCATCTCATTCCCTAGGGACTCCGAACCCCATCGTTATATGCAACCCTTCAAACGCTTTGCCTTCTCTATCGCTTGCCTTTTCGTCTGTTGTTTGCTTTCCTTTTTGCTTCTGGAACACTTGCGGTGCCTCCCTCGAGCTCGCCTTCTTCAATTTGCCCCTCGTTTTCCATCTCTTTAAGCTTCTCTTGGCCAGAAATAAACATTGTCAAATCTCGGTTCATCTCCTTTAGATCAGAATTCTCTACTTTGAGTTCCTCTAATTGCTTGCGAAATGTTTCCGCGTCGGTGTCGAGGTGTTCAATACGCTTCATCAGACCTTCGTTCAGTCGTTTTTCTTCCTGTAACGCCTGGCCTAGGCTCCGCGCCAGGTTTTCGCCCTTTTTAGCCTTGCCCTTCTCTCGTTCAAGATCGCGCTCCAGCTGTGGAACAGTCTCCTTGGTCAGTGTATTGTACTTTTGGTCCAGGTCAGCAAGCTTTTCTAGCGCCGTCGATGCCTTGTCTGCTGCCTTTTCAGCCATTGCCGAAGCTCTGGAAGCTTTGTCAACTGCCTTACTCAGCATCTCTTCGTAATAGGCCCTCTGGGACTCAAGCTGGCTAGTTATTAAGTGAGTATACTCCAGCCCGATTGTGTCCAATTTTGCTCGAGGGACCACATCCTCTTCTTCGCCGTCATGGTTCGCTGTGTGGTTACCTCTCCCCGGAAGTTCGACAACTTTACCGTCACCTTTATCACGAATAAGACGATGCACCCACATATCGCCCGCGTAGTCCCACACATGCTGCGTCTCCAACTCCAGAGAAAAACTATGCGCCGTCTCTTTCCAGTGATCTTTAGCGTGCCCTCCTTTGTATCGACCACATCCGACGTAGCCGCATATCAGACAAATCCAAAGATCATCAATGCAATCGCAAACGCTACATAGGTTTGAAGCTGATCCTCCAAATGGTTGACTATAGGGGTTCGACGGGTCATTCGCTTCCGAGGGGTTCGTGAACCGGCAGACTGGACACCCAGCCCCTTTCCAGTTCTGTAAGCATGTGCAATGAAAAACATGCGAGCACGGAACCGTCATTAGACCGTTCGTCTCATCCATTCTCTCTAGGCAGACGGGACATGTTGGCAGCTCTACAAGGTTGGGGGTCGGAGGCGGAAAAGGCTTAAGGCTATTTGAAACGGCAGCCGACGTAGATGGGATGGAGTAGTCACGCCCACGAGACCTAGATGGTGTCTCAAACGTGATGCTCTTCACAAAGACTACATGGCAGGCTTGAGACTATCGCAAAGTCAGGATGCAGTAGTATAACACAGGCGTTGATCTCTTACATACCTCCATGGAATTGAAAATCTTGCCATCATACTCTCGTCTCCATTCTTTGGCTCGTTTGCTGTTTCGAAACTTGAGCAGGACCAAATATCGATTCATGCGTGATGTCATGACCATTCGGCAATGACTAATGTCCCTTTGCCATCGTTCTCCCAAAAACCCCAAGAAATCTCCTGGGGACATGTAAGCTGGAACGGCAGGAATACACAGCGTGGTGCAATCGTCTGTATTATCAATCTCTTCTTCCACGCCTTCGCTGGATATCACGGGGCTGAGTCCCGGCGTCTCTTCCCCTTCCCGGTAGAAGTGCACAATGCCCCATCCAACTTCAGTATTCTTCGCCTCTAGCTCAACAAACTCTGCTTTGGTTGCTGTTCCTGCACCACTAAACGATGGGCCTAGGGTCGGTGCAGCCGATGGCCCAGCAGCCTTACTGGCCTCTCCAGCCATGGTCTTCTCGTATAAAGTGCTAGGATCTAACGTCTCGATATTGATCCGTCCAAACCTCCAGTCTCGAACCGCAGTCTGCGGCTGCAGAGCAGCAGTCGATGGCGGTGGTGGATAGCTGTTTACTCTCCCTAGCCACTGTCGCTCCGAGATGACTTTGGCTTCTTGACCGTTCTCTTTCGGTGCTCGCGGGGTCCCACAATCTATGACTCCTGGATACGAGTTTGCGCCAAGTGCCACCCTGCGGTCCAACGTAGTCGCAGCCCCGAGAGATATTCGTCTTCTCTTATCCGATTTCTGGACCTTGCGCGCCGCCGAGTGATCAGATCGAGGATGCGCAGGGAGGTCATCAAAAACACTAGCTTCTCCTCGTGGTAGCCAAATATCCTGGCTATCGAGCGCTGTAAACGGTCTTCCTTCGGCGGCGGGGTTTTCGGTCGGATAAAGCTCAAATTTAATATGAAAGTAATAAGAAGTCATTTCCGGGCTATCGAGCTGAATACCAGTCCATGAGGCTATCCAAATATGATGCGTGGAGGTTGTAGAAGGAGTGAGGTGAAGTGGCGAGGGTGAAGCGCACACGCAATTACTAAGGCGGCAAGAAAAGCTGGATCTGGAAGGAATCGGTTGAGAATCGATCAATGCACATGGCTGCCTATATCAAGCAGAAAAGATAGGCAGAGTGGTACATTTTGAGATGTAAGAAATGGCAGCTCAACGTTATGCAGTCAAAAGAATCTTTATGGAAAAAGCGCCATGCCAACCAGTTGACTTGAATTAAGTACCGTGAAGGATGAAGCTAACCTACAACCAAGTAGGGCGTACTAGTAGGGAGTACCAAGTAGAGAAATACCAAGGTACCAGGTAGCTTATTTTCTCCACCCAAAGCCATCGGAACTCACTCGAGAATTTCTACAATGGATCATCAAGCACAAGTAGACCGATCACATTTTACGAAGTAGTGGAACAATGTAAGGATACAAGAAAAACCCGTTCATGACAGGTATAAGCTCGTATTGAAAGCGTGCCATATATCGGCCACGCTGAAATTTGCTAAGATATTGATGACCAGTTCAGATGGCCAAGTCCCATATTTGCCGTTAACATCCATAAACGCCAACCGTCCAATCAATCATTACAGTGCCATCATAAATAAAGTTAGGTAGGCAGGCACCTTTTACTGGCCACCACGAAGACGGAGAACCAAGTGCAGTGTGCTCTCCTTCTGGATGTTGTAGTCGCTCAAAGTGCGACCGTCTTCCAGTTGCTTTCCAGCAAAGATAAGACGCTGCTGGTCCGGGGGAATACCCTCCTTGTCTTGGATCTTGGATTTAACGTTGTCGATGGTGTCAGATGACTCCACCTCCAGAGTGATGGTCTTGCCAGTTAATGTCTTTACGAAGATCTGCATACCACCACGCAGACGAAGAACCAAGTGAAGAGTAGATTCCTTCTGAATGTTGTAGTCGCTCAAAGTGCGACCGTCTTCGAGCTGTTTGCCAGCAAAGATAAGACGCTGCTGGTCCGGGGGAATGCCCTCCTTGTCTTGGATCTTCGACTTCACGTTGTCGATGGTATCCGAAGACTCCACCTCGAGGGTGATGGTCTTGCCGGTAAGGGTTTTGACGACTGATACATGGTTAGAACAAGTCGCTATATGTAGAATAAAATGTCAGGCAATAGAAACTTACAGATCTGCATACCACCACGGAGGCGGAGAACCAAGTGAAGGGTTGATTCCTTCTGGATGTTGTAGTCGGACAGAGTTCGACCATCTTCAAGTTGCTTTCCGGCAAAGATCAGACGCTGCTGGTCCGGGGGAATACCCTCCTTGTCTTGAATCTTCGACTTCACATTGTCGATAGTATCAGAAGATTCAACCTCGAGGGTGATGGTCTTGCCGGTGAGGGTCTTGACGAAGATTTGCATCGTGGCGAATTTAACTGATGATCGCTGTTGGGATGTTTGGAGAGAAAGCTCAAGAAGATGCGCTGTTAACGACTAATTCTTAGGTAGAAGTAAGTGAAGAGATGTGTTGTAGAGAAAAGAGAGAGAAAAAGAGAGAAAGAAGATGAGATGGTGGCCGACGGGCAAGAAGGTCCTTATGTAGTGACAGGTCAGAGGAGCAGTGGCAGCCTGAGGGGGCGGTGACCGTTTGGCAAGGCCAAATGGAGGGAGGGAAGGCGCAGTGACCACTAACCAGGCATACTAGTCTCCATCTAACGGGAGTACATACGGAGCACTGCTCCCGCAGTTAACACAGTGAGTGGGTGGTGGCAAGCGGCAGCCGCCCCCATAGTGATTCATCAGCCAATGCCCGGAAGGCTCCAGAATCATCCGGGGAATGCGAAAGTCGTAGGTACCGCACCCGCACGCAGCGAATCCACAGGATATGAAGTACTATGGACCTGCTGCATTCGGATAAATCGCTTCGTGGACCAAGTTCCCACTAGCCAGTCACCTATCGATATAAGCGGGCCCCTTATCACCCCTAGTTTGCCCAATAGTTGAGTGAGTGGGGTGTGTCATTCGGTCCTCAAGAGTGAAGCACTGGGTTACGCAGCCGGCCTACTCAGCGTGGCAATAGTTTAAATTTGTTCAAGAGAGGCAAATAAAGGAGAAAACAAAGTTGAATTAATTAAAGGTAACGTAAAAAATTTCAAAAGTTACAATAATTGTTTTCCTCCTCCAATTACTGTCTCAAAGAGATACTACTTACCTTGGTACCTAAGAGGTTTCCTTCTCCTCCTTTTCACCGAGGTAAGTACGGAGCAAATAATAGCCCCTTGCTATCGCGTTATCAAGGCAGCGGTCAGCACCAGTGACGTAGGTATTCTCTACTTTCTTAAGAGCCCTTGACTACGGAGTACTGCAGCCGACAAAAGCAAAAGGGCTTACTCCGTACAAGCTTATCAAACACGCTGTTCTAGAAGCATGAAAGAATATTCTAAACAATTATAAAACAAATATTATCATAAAAAAAAAATCAAGTTTTCGTCATACGAAACAAGGGGATCATGCAAACATGGCATCACTTCATAACTTCTATTTGCCAGGGCGAGTTGCGCTGTTGAGAAATGCGGGGCCTCCGAGCGCCGTAATCGGATATGCGTCGGCATCGTTTTGAAAAAGAACAAACGACGTCATAATCTCGATTAATAAGACCATACATAATAGAATTCATACAAGCGCCGGCAGCTAAAGATGGAAGAAGTCGGAATACTGGATTCTTGTGCATCAATTCCTTTAGATTGACCGAACCTATTCCAAAAAAGAATAGAGAATTTTGAGATATGATATTCGTGCTGAGACATAATTGGTTGTTGGCTTAAGCAATTAGCCATATTTCGGACTTGGCCAAAAGCGTCAGACGTTCGTCTCGATGGCCTCTTGACTCAAGAATTTCTTTCCGGAAAAGGTAACTTGCCAAATAGACGCAGTTTTGATGTGAAATTTTACCTTTCGGGTGAATCCCAAGCAGGAATCAATGCAGCTAACGCTTTATACGTCATGAGAACGCCAATGCAGCCTACTTATTCACAATGCCAAACTTGTCTTACTTACATTGAAGTACCCCTCCTCAAAAGAATCGTGGAAGATTAACCTGGCTTGTGTCCATCCCAAGTCAAGCACTTTAAAACTTAGTTACTACTGAAAGTATCTCAACCCATGAGCATCAATTCAACGCCTATTCGCTCCTCGGTACGAGCAGTCTAGAGTCAACCTTGTTGGCTTAGTGAGTTCAAGCAAATATATGTATTCGTTGACACGGCAAATAAATAGACGTTTGATACGATCGTACTCTGTCATGGCTCAATTAAGCAGAACACAAGGCCCTATAGATAACCTACTGCCGACTACCGCTAAGCCCCCCCCCCTCCTCATTTCGATATGGAGCTGTATAGATCAGATCCTCGCCACAATTTGGTAGCAATATATATCCACCGCGGCCCGTCCCTACTTGGCAACAAAGCTGAAGCCACCCTTGTATCATTTGACCGATCGATTACTTCTTGCAGATCCTATCAGTTTAAAAACCAGATTGCCTCGTATAGAACCCTTCCTTTTAAGACGCAGGTAATATACTTTAAGTATTGGCAATCTCTATCACTGAACCAAGACCAACAGACTTGTCAAAAGATCCAAACAAGTGAATAGCATGGCTCATGGCTCAACATGACTTATGTATATTCCAACTTTACTGATACGTGTCTCCATCATAGTATTTGCTTTTATATTTTAAATGTCCGTGGGACTTTCAAGGTCCTTAGATAGATCATATGATATCACAAATCTACATGCAAGTACACAAGGTAACAGACAACCATCTCTCAATTTTGGTGTTTAACAGGCTGTTAGAAAGAAGGATTCGCTCATGCTATCACTTGAATAACTCTGAAAGAGTGAATACATTATTCAAAATAAAAGATGTCCAACACCATTCACAATCAATCAGATATATATTCATCGCGTGGCTGTCAATATACCTCTTCATCACGCCTCAATATCAAGACATGATATCTAACCAGGATACATAAAACGAAACCTCCAAAAATAAACGTTCAGATGTATTATTCAGAGACAGCAACAACATGCTATCAAGCCAATATCCTACTCTCAAGAACAAATTATTGATGCTAAGACTCGGCGGTTGGTAGCTCATTCGTAGCCAATAAGAGCAAGCTTGCTACTAGTATATAGGTACATTCTACTAAATGAGGGATCTCAAGTGAGGAACCAAGGTTGGACGAGTTAATAAATACAATTCAAGGAGAGAGAGAAGTCGCGGTGATTAACTCTTGAAAAATGGGGGCTGATCAAATTTACTTTCTATTTCCGGCATATTCTATAAAACAACAACAAACTCCAGGGAGGGGGGTCTATGAACTGGGATATCACGCTGGGGAGCCTACGATAGATCGTCTCAAACTTCTCAGTCCATATCAATCCTTTCTTCGCTGCGGCGTGCATAGATAAAATTCTCCAAATTCTCCATTGACAGTGCAACTCCCGCCCAGACCTCAACATTGACAGACACATAATTCGAGCCTCGTCGGATCAGCGAATCATCAAGAAACGCAGACAGAATCAAAAATTTGGCAAAACACTACCTTAGATCCCATTAAGAGGCCCTCACTTAGCTATATATCATTTAAAAGAAAAGAGAGAAAAAAAAACTCTCGTTAGTCCATAATAGGCATGAGATATAATCGATTCTGAGACTACTCCTTCTACGTCTATTTAATGGGTGGATGGATGTTCGTCACCAATACCAAGTTAGGGATGCACCAAAACTATCATCGTATGCGAACGACGACTTGATCTTTCTACACTTAGACATCACATACACTGACTGCAGTTTGAGAAACAATTACTTCCATTAACAGTAGCCAAAACCTTTTTTTTATTCATGGCATCCCAGCCATCGCGCCCAACTGCCTAACTGGTCAAGGCATCGTGTCAAATCATCCCACTCTAGGCCAGGGGCCATTAGCCGTAGCCCAAGGCGCCTAAATACTACCATGCATGTTCGTCTATGCTGCATAACCACGCTCGTCTGCAGATTCCCATAACACTGCATCATGCAAACATGATCCCGTAAACGAACACATTCGAGAGTTCCACCTCTCCGTCGCGTAAGCAAAATTTAATCGCAAATTCCCGTAAAAAGACAGATTGCCCGAGATAAAGAGAGGGGAAAAAAAAACTGAAAAAAAAAACTGAAAAGAGAGTGAAAAGAGTGAAAGAGAGATCTTCTTCAAGTCATACATTCGTGGAAGAAAGTCATGTCAAGCTCGTAAGACATTCCGTAGTAACGTCATGTTGCATAGCTGGTCGCTCCCAGCCAATGAAGAAAATAGAAACCGCTATGGTGAAGCAGATTTGCGAGCATAGAAAGCCATTGTCAAAGATTTGAAGAGAGAATCTTGTCAAAACGCCGTCGCTGAATGACCGTGAAAAACTAAACGATGAACAAAATAAAAGGAAAGTCATGAAAAAAAAAAAAATTGATGCCCAACTCGCCCCTCTAACTGAGCTAGTCCCATGGCATGATAAGAAAAAGTTCAAAGACAAACAATTAAAATCCTCTATTAGTTAGCCCGGATGACAAGCTTCGAAAGGAACTTGTTTGATAGCGAATCAAAATCATAGCGATCAAACTTGGCCTCTCTCCGAGTTCGCAAGTAGGCCTCTGCAAAGAGAATCATTAGTATACACATATAGCATGCAGTGATGGGATGTAGCAAACTCTGCAACTTACCATGCTTGAGGACATGCTGTCGCACTTCGGTCATAGCATCACAAACGGCAAGATTGTTGTGAAGCAGGTGGCCGTGCTGATGGGTATTCCAGTCGGTGAATGCCGGAAGCTTCTGAGAAATGGCGTGGAAGAGGCCCACAATAACACCGACAGGGGTGGTTTCCATGTCGTTGCAAAACTTGTTCACCGCCACGGGATCAGGGACACGGTAGTGGCAGTCGAACTGCATCTCTTCCCATACAGCAAGAAGGATCGAAGCCAAGAGGAAGATGGTGGGCCAATTCTTCATCTTCTCGCCGCTGTAGACACCAGAGTACAAAGAAGAGAGCTCCTCTAGGATGTCCTTCTGAAGCTCACGCCACATGTCAGCCAGAGCACACTTAATCTGGAAGTTGATCATGACGGGAGCAACAGTACGGCCGTAGTACTTGGAGTCTTCATCATCGATCTGACCATCAAGAGGCATCTCAGACCCTTGGCTCTCAACCATGGTGATGTGCATAGTCAAGTTGTAAGCAAGGACCAACTTAAGGGCCTTTCGAATGACAGGCATCTTCTCCTTGACATAGTAACGGTGGGCTGTCTTAAGAATTTCAGTGATAAAGGGGGTGCCCTCAAAGTGATCGTCAATGAAATCCTCAAATGGACCTTCAATGTGTTTATCGAGGTACTCAGAGAGAGCGTCAATGCGAATACCCTCAGCACCAACGTCAAGCTTCTCAGTGCGAGTCTCGAAATCGATCGTGTCATTGCTGGCCACATACGACTCGACCCACTCAACAGAGAAGCAACTATCATCGGCGACGAAGACCTCGCGGACCATGACCGGTAGAGCAAAGCCATAGCCATGGGTGATCCACATCAAGGTCTCCTTCTGAGCAAAACCTTTGACGTTGTAGACTGATACTCCACGATCCATGTGTCTCTCATAGTCTGCCTTCCAGTCCTTCATGAAGTAACCAATATCCTTGATGTCAATTCGCGTGCAAGGGACTTGCCAGAGGCGAGCATGGGATGGCTGGCACCCAGCACAAGGCTCTCCCTTATCGCAAGTCTTCTTAAGGAATTTGCATCGCAGACAAGCACGCAGCTTTCTTATCTCGCTGGCTTGCTTTCGCTGCTCTGGCAAAAGAGGGCCCTTTCTACGACCCACCTTTTTCTCAACAGATCCATCCTTCTTTCCATTAGAGATACGTCTAACGACAGTCTTGGGCGCCTTAGCAATAGGACTCTTGCGGATGCCTGCACTTCTCCTTGAAGTGGTGCTAGATGAAGAGGGTGAAACTGACCCGGCTCCGCTGCCGGGGCTGTGACGGGTGGATGACTCGGCCTTGATGGGAACCGGAGCAGCTACCGCCGCAGGACTATGGTTCTCATGGCTATGGTGGTGGCCATCAGCGGAGTAGCAATTCCGATGACCATTACTATCGGTATGGCCCTCAGAATCTGGTGAGAAAGGCGAATAAGGGAAAGGAGGGATCTCCTCAAAGCTGCCAAATTCAATAGAGTTGCCACCATCTGAGGAATCAGAGTTGGTTCTCAAGTGCAGTGTCTGCGAGGGGTTGAAGATGGCAGCACTCGGAGTCGGCTGGAATAACTCATGGCCAGGATGTCCCCAGTCTACCATGGCCCATCCGTCACCAGATGACGAAGATGGTAATGAGAGAACTTCAAGATAAGTTCCCGTAGGAGAGTTACTGCCAACGGTCTGGAGACCATCGAGCTGCAGCGTATTTTGAAAGTCTTGCCAATTCTCCATTCCTGCGCCTCCCCAATGCATTGCATGTGCGGTATCATCCAACGAGGGCATCGAGCTAAATGGTGACTCTAATAAATTGCCATGTAGTGCAGCTTGCGTCGTCGGGGGAAGGTGGTAGTCGAGAGTATGCGGCTGAAAGCTCGGATATGCATTATAATTTACCAGCGTGGATTCCTGTTGGACGTATTGTGACATATCGTGACTGGGCAAAGAGTGATGTTGCGCCGCGGAAGCAGCCTGTTGCTGATGGTGGTGAAGAGCCCAGTCGGTAAGAGGATTTGTCGCTTGCTGGTAGGGTGACTGTTGTAGCGGCGAGTGCTGGCTATGAGGGCTCGACATGTGAGACAATGGCGAGTTGGGATGAAGCTCCTCTGGGGAGCTGCCTCGAGCTCCCTGGGAATTGTTGCTGGCGTTCATGTCGATGGGATGAGGCCAAGAACCCGTGGCCGTGACAATACCAGAAGTAGGCCCAGGACTTGAGTGTGCGGTATTTGATGAATAGCTATACGCAGCAGCCCGGTCCCGCTGTTGTTGTTGTTGTTGTTGTTGTTGCTGCTGCTGCTGTTGTTGCTGTTGTTGTTGCTGCTGCTGCTGTTGTTGCTGTTGTTGTTGTTCAAATGTCAAATCAAGTAAGGCATCGCCCCCGCCGTTGACATTGAAGTCGAGGGTCATTCTAGGGGAGAGAAAGAAAAATCAAGCGGAACACGCTTAGATGCGAGCAAAGGATGTATTGTATGAGGTGAGCGGATGACACCGCTTTTTCGTGATATTCGCTGAAGGGTAGCGGTACTCCTTGCGTTGAAGGATGAATCGGGATACGGCGGGGAGGGAAGCAAGCGAGTTGGAAAAAGGAAGAGGAGATAGAAAACGTCCAGGGTGGAAGAAAAACGGTATACCGCAGGCCAGCTGGAGGTCCTTTTGGGAAAGCTTTTTTTTTTTTGGTGCCTAGAAGAAACCAGAACTACTACTTGTAGCACGATAAGACTATATGGCGCCTGATCACTGCTGATTTAGGCGACTCTCCCTCGCTGAAGCTGCTCACTGCAAGGTAGAGAGGCAGTCAGTTAGTCAGTATGAACCAGGTCAGCAGCAGATGAGGAGATGGAGAGCGGGATGGACGTTGAACAGTAGGTGGGTGGTCGGCGGGTTGGCATGATTTGGAGGTATCAAGAGCGGGGGGCTGGAAGAGGCGGTGAGCTTTGTCGCCCAGCCCCGGGCCGGGACGTGCAGCCAATGGGCGCCGCCAAGGCACATCTGCAGCTGCACATTTGTGGAGTGTCCGGCCGGCGATCCAGCGAGGGCCACAGAGAGCCACAGAGGGCCACAGCGGGCTACAGCGGACCACAAAGAACCCACAGCGAGGGTACAGGGCGCTACAGGTACAGGGCTACAGCGCAGCAACAAGAAAAAAAAAGGGCATTGTAGCCCCAGCCGCCCAATCGGAGCCAACAATGCACTGTGTGTCCGGCAGAGGACAGTATGACTTTTGGCCGTCCAAGCCGACAATGGCGCCACTGTATTGCCCACATTTCACCATTTTCGGCTTCGTTCCACCGTTTCATTAGCACTGTGCTTTGCTGTCTCGTCCCCATCGCACACAGTACATACCGGAGCAAGACACTGCAGGCGAGAAGGTTCCTAGTCCTATTCTTAATATTATAGTAGTACAAGTAGGCATTTTGTCTTTAAGTACGACCAGGCCAAGGAAGCTATCTTTATGCTGGTCATGATAATTAACCAGTACTAGGTAGTGCTAAGGTTAGTAGAATTTACAAGTATTCGTACTCCGTAGTATACGGAGTATTACGAAGTACGTACCGGCCAACAAAAATCCACGACAACGACAAGCATCTCTATGAAACCAGAACAAAAAGCGCCGCATAGTCCTCTTTGGCTACATACAAACAACGTAATGGAGCGAGCCCCAATATCAGGCCTTTCAAGCAGCCGAGTCTCTTGAGTAGCCGAATGCCGTCGTTTGGGACGTCAAATGACACTACAATTTGGATTATCCGGAACAAGCGTTTCATTCCGGAGACATTCTTTTTCTGCTTCTACCAGATCTGAGCTGCCACGTCTTTGGCGCGTTGTCAATTACGAATAAACGCCTCATACTAGCCCTCCGTACGATACGTAAAGGTACATGAGAATACTACTGTACCTACCTGGGACTGCCCCCGTGGTCTTATCGTTAGTACAAACACGTACAGAAAAGAAAATATACGATTCGAGCGAGCCACATCAGCTTCAAAATCCCCACCACAACCCCCTTGTCAGGGTTCCATTGCAGCAAGGGTTCATCTGAAGACTAGGGGGAAAAAATGGAAAAAAAAAATGGAAATAGATGTGTCGTTTGCCCTCGTACAGTAGCAGATTCGTTGAGGCTTCCAGACAGGGTAATTCCCCAGCTTAACGAGACGTCTAACTTTGATCAATAAGCATGATACGGACTTAGAATGCAATAACATTTGACCACTAGGATGAATCAACTACACACAAAAGGTAAGAATTAAGAACGAGGACCGCTTGCTATCCTTGCCTTTTGCCCCATCTATCCCCAGAATACCGGGATCCCCTCGTACACATGCCACTCTCTAACTCGCTGGTTGACGCCGCTGATGCACTGCCTTGGAGTCAAGTTGCAGCAAAAGGAGTTGATGCGCTGTCATTTGTGGCGTTGCGCGCCTGAGCAGCTAAGACTCCAACTAACCCTCCCTTATCACCGACCATGGCTAGTTGCTAGCCCCGGTAGATCTGCTTCTTTGTACGGAGTACTTGTATGCTACGTGTATTCGTCTATAGCCTTGCCTGGATGATACGAATTAAGTACTTATGTACTAGGTAGTGCCACCCACCACCTTTCGGACGGAGATTTCTGCCCAGCAATTGGGCAGCGTTGAAGTCAAGATATCAATTTTGTACGAGTATGTCTGTCTGTCTGTCTGTCTGTCTGTATGTATGTATGTATGTATGTATGTATGTACGTATGTATGTATGTATGTATGTTCAAAATAACTCGTCTAGAGTACTTGTTTGATATTCACGTGCGTGTAACTCTTCTTTTTCCCCAGTCTCATCTCCCTCACCTTACTTAACAAAACAAAGACCAACCTAGAGAATTTAAACCCGAGACATACATATATTATTTACGACGAGGCTTGCAGGAATGATGTGCACCCAAACAGATTACAGCTAGATCAAATTTCACCTACACTTTGACGATCGATCATCATTGAGATATGCATGCGGGTGTCCCATGTGCGTTATAGTGCTTGATCTCTATTGCTGCATCGGGTTTAACTCTTTGGTGAACATACAAGTAGCACCACAGGACAAAGCGCAACTAAAGACTTGGAACTTATTTAAAGGGTAAGGTAGTATTGGGTTATATGCCAGTATTGACCTTCGGATAGATACCGTCTTCCCCGTCGTCTATTCACCTTCCATCAGCACTCGTAGGTAACGGGCCTATTCTACCGAGTATATGCGAAGTGCTTCGTATGCCCTGTAATAATAACACCAATACGGAGTAGATTGCTTGCCACGGGGGACTGCCTCGTCGAACTTAATCCGCATCGTCTCAATTAGCTCTCATCATCATGATACTACTCCGTACATACTCGTACAATAGTGGCCCAAGAACACCCCTTTGCTTCATGTCACCGTAGCGAAGCGACGAAGACATACTTCCTCAGTATCACGGTCCGTGCCGGCAGTGCTCAGGATTATATGCACAAGATTAACAATCGTACGCTCATTGTAGTGGTAATCATCGTACATTTGCATACTCGTAGCTTCGAAAGGGCAGCTTCTTCTCGCTTGTTCGCATAAATCACACTAGGACCAATTCTCGTCGGGTTTTCTTTATGAGTCGTCGTCTCTCACGGAACTGCCGCCATAACCCCCTGCGACAGCATTGCACGATGGACGTTTGCCCTGCCTCTTTCTTCTTAGCTGCAGTCGCTTTTTTAGACCCGCTCGGTCTGGTCAGACTGAACTGCACGATCTAGTATTCAATAAATCCTTGCAGTTTTGCGATGGATAAACTAGCAGGCCCCCCTAGTAAAAGACCCATCGCCAGCCACCGAGGATCAGAGCACCTCACGCCAACCTCTCTCCATGAACAAAGAAGCATTAAAAGATCCGCAGAGATGCTTGGGCCGAACGCAGTGCTATGTATACACGGCTCTCTTATCAGCCAACAAAAAAACGTGCAAATAAACTGCCTACATGGCAAAATTAGTACTCCATACCAAGGCAACGGACGTGTCCCGGCCCAACCCCGCCTCAGGTTTGCTAGCTACCCAGGACATTGATATGTTACATTTGGTGGAAAACACTAGCACTACCCGCTTCTGCCTTCGGTTGTCTGAGACAAAAGATCTTACTTGTCCACTTTAAAAAGAGGCAAATGGAAAAGAAGACGAGGAAGAAGCTGCCTAGAGCCGAGGACACTGCATAACCGATGGAAGAACCCGGCAGGTCATTTGGTAATAGGTCTCGATCTAAAGGATACAGCACATTCATATGTAAGATATTTGGTTGATTTCCTCCAACCAAATAATTACCCGCGTTGGATTCTGAACCTGCAAATTAGTCTCGTTCAAGGAGCGAAGAGTGAAAAGAAAAGAAAAAATTGGCTGACAGGGATGCTTATTATATGGCAGCTTCCTACATAGCCGAACAAGATGCAATTCGTCCATTCCTACTTCGTACTCCGTAATCGTCAATCTAATTCATGACTTCTCATAAGTTATTCCCGAGCGGGTGTAAGCAAGTCCAGGGAGGGGGTTGGTTGACATATCTATCAACTCCTTCTTTTACTTGCTTAATATCAAGGTTATGTACGGAGTAGCAACTCAGATAGATCTGGTTCATCCTTGCCGAGATTACCATTCTCCTGAGCCATAACTTTCAACAACTTCACTCAGTATTTGTATCACGACTTCTCGGAATTTAGGTGGTCAAGGAACACGATGGCCCCGCAAATCATGACTCGAAACGGCTGTCACCCGTCATTCAAGCGAGTGGCATCGTGCGACTTAGCGAGCAGAACAAGGCTCATCCTTCATTGTAAGGAGTACGAAGCACTAGTATAGTAATACTAGCGCGATCAGAATTCGGCCGCGGTCTATTTATGTGGTAGGGAGATACTCGACTGACTGATGAGCTTGATAGTAGAGTAGAGTAATGATCTACATGTACTTACCAGTGGAGCCAAAATCTTCTACTCCGTGCTTCATAGTCAAAGGCCGATTGCCAAATAAGTAGCAACAAACAATGGACAATGACAGACACAGCCACTCCCATTTATCACTAAAGATCCCTTGGTTGTTTCAGGTCGTTCAATTATCTGGTGACCGAGACTTCAAATTCCGGCTTTCAATTTGTCGATATGGGATATATCATCGGGATAAGAATTTACGTCACCAGCCATAGACATTTGAGAGCAAATCAGTGCCGTCAGTAGGAGCTAGTCACGTCAACTCTCAATCGAATTTCAGGGTAAACCGGACTTTTTCAAAGTGGCGCCGCATCAGGATCAAAAGAAGACAGCAACATTTCGAGTGAAAATGCGCCACTGGGATTGTAAGGGGGAAGTTCGCTAGAGATTGCCCGCATTGAAAGGCCAAAAGAATGCATTCCAGAAAAGATTATTTCAAGCCATGTCTCTCATAGCCCAAGCGAAAATCTCATTAAATGCATTCAACTGATCGCCACCAATCGTTAGACTCTAAAGGCTAAGGCCACACACACCCCGTTTCGAGATACTTCCAAGATGCGCACGCTTTTAGCTCGTTAGCTTGGAGTCTTATGAATGAGGGCAGCGCAGTTGATGCTATTTTTGTATACCTGTTTTTCAACAACCTCGCATACATGAAGGTTTGTTGAAAACCAACAATAATTCGATATGCAATATGGAATTTGACCACATGAAAGAATCGCGACGTTTACGATGTCGTTCATAAGTGGCATAGAAAGTGGATGAGAGGAGGGGGAAAGGGGGGGGAGTGGCGCTAAATTGATATCCGGTATATTGCCGGAGACAATACTGTCGCTGCAACTTCTATTTTCTATTGTTCTGTCACTGCCTGACCATTGGTTTGCACAGAGTGCACCTTTACGGGCTGCTCGTTAATCATAGCTCACTGCACCAACAAGGTGGGAGGATGAGCGGGGTTAGCCTTGGATATATTGCTAAAAAGATGAAAAGTCCCTGAGTTATTGCATGATGAAATCTCGAGCACATTTTCGAAGTCGTCCTCGAGTTATCTTTAGGCATCATCTGAGAAACATGGCTGCAGCCGTCGGACAACAGGCTGACCTGGCAAACCCACAGTCGGCACATGGCATACATCATCAAGACACATATAATACATCGATCCCCAGTTTCTTCACGTCACCTCCTGTGATTCGTGATGCTCTAGAGACAGATTCATCCCATATTCAAGATAAAACGGTGGATGAGTGCCTTCCTTTCCTAACGGGCCAGCATAGCCGACTCAACGCCCATGGTGTTCCTCACCTAGACAAAGAACGACATGTAAGGTTTTTGAGAAAACAACTAGGAGTGCTACCTGGCGGGTTTGTGGGAGCGGATCCTAGCAGACCATGGATCTTCTACTGGTGCCTGAATGCCCTGTCTCTACTTGGTGACGACGTCGAGCCTTATCGCGCCAAACTCATTGAGACGGTACGTCCTATGCAAAATGCAACAGGTGGATTCGGAGGGGGGTTTGGCCAGGCTTCCCATCTCGCCACCACATATGCAATTATTCTCTCGCTGGCATTGGTTGGCGGAGACGAGGCATTCGAAGTAGTCGACAGGAGGAGCATGTGGAAGTGGTTGTGCCAACTTAAACAAAAAGATGGTGGGTTCCAGATGGCTGTCGGGGGTGAGGAAGATGTTAGGTATGTCTCTTAATTGCCGTCCATGCTGTGATACCATCTCTTGACTAATGTCTCACCCAGGGGGGCTTACTGTGCAGCTGTTGTGATTTCATTACTTAACTTGCCTTTGGATATGTCGTCCGACTCTCCTGCATGTGCTGCTGGCCACACTGGGTTACTAAGTGGCCTAGCTGAATGGGTGCGGTTGTGTAAGTCGCCTCTTTCTCTTGATGTGTCCGACCATGCCGTCTGATTTTTTTTTTTTTTTTTGGAAAAATAATTAGGCCAAACATACGAGGGAGGCGTGTCAGCAAAACACGGGGTCGAGGCGCATGGCGCATACGCCTTCTGCGCTCTAGGATGTCTTTCAATTATTGATTCCCCACACCGAAGCATTAGACGGTAAGTCTCAATCTAGGATGCTGTCCATTGACAAATTGCCATGAAAGTGTTGCATTCTAACTCTCCCTGACTGACGCGGTAGGTACATGGATGTACCGCGTCTTATCTCTTGGCTTTCGTCTCGTCAGAATGCTCCAGAAGGCGGCTTTTCTGGCCGCACGAACAAGCTTGTTGACGGCTGTTATAGTCACTGGGTTGGTGGATGTTGGCCCCTGATCGAGGCCGGTCTGAGCGGGCCTGAGGGGCCGACAGCTGGCCCTGCAGGTCGCTCGCTGGAAGCCATAGATGCAGACGATAGTCTCTTCAGCCGAAATGGACTGATTCGGTACATCCTTTGCTGCTGTCAAGACATGTCCATGCGGGGTGGACTGAGAGACAAACCTAGCAAGTGAGTGCCCTCCTCAAAAGCAAAAGGGCTTGCGAAGCAATTGGTGCTGATAGTCTGTCATAGGTATTCGGACGCGTACCACACCTGTTATGTTCTGTCTGGTCTCAGCTCCGCACAACACAAGTGGCGTTTAGTTGCCTCCCGTACCGATGAGACCCTTCTGGGAGAAGATCGCTGGGAAGCGTCACCACATATGAGCGGAAAACAAATATTTGATGAGGAGGACCGAATCGCAACAACTCATCCGGTTTATGTAATCCCTCAACACAAAGTCGAAGAGATCCGAAGTTATTTCTTATCAAAGGAGGGCTTTTAATTGCATGACATATCCAGACTACTGCTAAATAGCTGTCATTGAATCCTTAATCGGTGCTTACCCTTCTAGCGAAGCAAAGAGAGGGCACTACTCGCCGTGCTCGCTCCGTGATTTGTGCCCATACTGAGCTACGGAGTAATACGTACTTGAACATACGCAACAATCATGAGGCGAGGGTTAAATCATATATCATAATCACGTGTGCTTTGGGAGGGTAGACACGGTCCTTGATCTCGAGTCGTTGAGATCGAGACAAGTTGAGACGGCGGATGTGTGGGTCTAGCAATGGCCGATGGCAGGACCACGAAGGAGTACTCGTACCTTGTACTACTAACAGTAGTCCTTATGCGATCCTGCGAAGACGGGGCGATGACAGGGTCATCGTGGTCGATCCGACTGCTTGGCCAAGGAACGACGGAATCCGCCACCGCTTGATTTTTTTTTTCTTTTCCTAGTGACAGCTAAGCAGCTACTACATAGCATTAATGACAAGGAATAGGAACATGTACATCAATCGTTTTGGAGCATTCAAAGTTACCATCCGAGGCTGTCGTTACAGCTGTCGGCTTCAAATGGAAAGGATCGCGATCTTTCCCACACGTGTGAAAATGTAACAAGGTGGCATCTGATGCCGTAACTCGGGCTTATTTCTTCGCGAAACTGGCTGTCTGGGGTGGTTATCCCGAAGAAGCACGAAGTACGGTGGAAGGCTCCTCGTTTGGACGGCCCTGCATTGCATGTCCGGAGTACTCCGTTCCATTCCCCACACTAATACTTTATCCGCCAACAACATGCCAAGCCTTCAAGCTTGCTGTGTACAAGTATGTGTGTAAAGAATGCCTCATCTTTTTATACAGAGTCCTTGCTACATACTTGATACTCCAAGACCAGATTTCTCTTATAGAATACTCGTATTTCTTTTCTGTATCCTTTGTATGCAGAAAGGTTAGGTCCAACGCTCCTCTTTTCCGGTCTATGGAATGCGGAGCGACTAGAAGAAGCATGTCTCGGATGAAAGCCCATGGGGGGGGGGGGAGGCTTTGCGCCACACCGCATTCATAGGGGCCTGCACATCATCGCCGGGCCAGGGTAAAGGTTGGACGATATTGAGGACTGATATTTTTGGAATGCTTGTAGAAACTCGTTGGCATAGAAAGGTACGGTGCATACCACACTTCACCCGATGCGTCCGGAATATCATCTCTCACTGTTCAAAGTCATAACCAGATCGTCTCCCTGCTTGCCTCTAAACATAACTCTGAAGAACCGTCTCCAGCTCTGCCGCGAGTCGCAGCTCACTAATAGGCTCCTGGAGAGATTAGGTTCGAAGAACCATGATATGAATCCCATGATAGTTGCAGCGTTAACCTGGACCTCCAAGAGACTCGATATTTCATTTCAGCAAGCGCCGTCTTTGATCATCAAATCAGATCAATATGCACTCTTTTTCAATATTAGAGAAAGCAATGGAACACATTTCTTCTCTACAAGTAAAATGGCACAATTCCTCTCTCACACACACACCCCCTCTCCGCTTATAGGGCCGCATCTCATGCGGCCGCCTTACATTGCCAACATGCGTACAAGTATACTTGCACAAATGAACACTCCTACAATTGCATATGTAATTTGAAGTTTCCATTTGCATGCGTGGCGAGTCAGAGCTTGAGAGGAGTGGATGCAGTCTATCCTTTCCTCTTCGAGGAAGCAAGGAATTTGCTCTGAGCTTACAATGAAGAAGAAGCAGCTTTCTTGATCAAGGCCCCATCCCAACGCCTTGAAGCCATATCGAGGAGCTAAATTCACTCACGCTCTGCTTACCTCCCATCGTTCACCCGCCACCAAGGGGCTGGACTCGGACAAGTGGACAGCTGCATGATGTGGACCACAGCCTTCCTTTGCCAAAGGACTTTTCACTTCTTTTTTTTTTCTTTTTCTTTTTTTTTTCCCAACCCTCTTTGTCAGCTTTATTCTAGCGCTGCAGGGACCTTCTCTCATGATATTATCCGGCGTGGTGGATGAGCATACAAGTATGTTGCATAGGGGCTACACAAGCAAGGTCAGGGAAGCAGAATCTTTGTACGGATTAGACATGGCTGCCAAAGACGCTTGTGGCTAGAGCCTGTAGAAATGCAACGTCCTATGACGCCCGCCGGCATAAGTGAGCATGAAGAAGCCGGAGGTGTCAAAAATAGTAAGACGATACGTTGCGCTACACGGCGTTACTAAAAGGCATCCATGAGGCTGCAGCAAAGTAGTATGAGCCTGTCTATATTAATGGCTCAAAAGGTCGTGACTAATAAGGCGGAACCCAAGTACCCAAGTACTAACCAGCTTTCTGGCTTCTGCAGTCTTAGTTCCGATAGGTCAGACAACGTTAGCTCTCCAAAGGCAAGAGCTACCTTGTACTTATAGGTATCCCTGTTTGACCGCTGTCATGGCGACTATTTCGACGTCCTACGGAGTACTAGTTAGGTATCTAGTACAGATTCGCCGAGCTAATCTTTAGGAAGACAACGTAAATTCACTATGATTAATGGAGTACTCTAGACTCAGGACTGTACATGCCGTCTCGCCCTTGTCATCTCGCGGCGATTTCACGAAGTACATCTGCAACCATCACCTTGCACCAAATTCATGCTACAAAGCATCGAGGACGAAGACAAGGCATGCTTATAGGAAAGACACTGCCTAGCAATATGATGTCGCATGGAGCCCAGAATAACGACGACGTCGCGAAACGTTTCAAACTCACAGATAATAGCCATATTTTGCTCCTGGCTTGAGGCTACATATCCCGCGAGGGGCAGATCGTAAAGACTCGCTGAGATGCTATTTGCCATGATCTAGCTTCCATCACTGAACATGGTCCATCCGCTTCGTATCCATCTCATCACAGCTGCACCAGGTCGCTGGGACAAATGTCGGCTTCTGATCCGGCAGCCACTGACTTTCCAAAAAGGCCTGGAAGACCACACCGTAAAACAAAGCCCGGCCTTTTCCCACCAAAGAACAGGCCATGCAGTGCCAACCAGTGGCGCTACGGAGGAGTGAGGGGCCACAAGGACCTTTGGTTTTGCTTTTCACCTGGCAATTTAGCTAGCGGAGCCTTTAGGCGAGAGATGAGTGGTGTTTCGATCCAATTGTCGAATCACAAGCCGAGCTGACGATCCGCCAACGAGCTACGTTTGTGCTGGGTAAGGCTTCACCCCTTTACTCTCTGTATGCTTTTTCTTTTAGAGCATCATAGTTCTACTTCCCAGGAAAGACAATGATTCTTATCCAGTACGAAGTACCCTTCAACTTGGGTAGCTTCTCCTTCTGGCTTCTGGGCATATAATGAATACGACGGGGCTTCCATCACCAATGGACAAGCCATCAACTTGAGAAATCGTTGCCGAAAAGTGGTCCGCCCTCCCTTGTCTCGGTATTACTACTACTACTACGGAGTACGGAGTACTACTACACATACTTGCACATACTTCTACCGGGCACGCAGCGGCCTCTCTATCATTCATACTCGGCCATAGTCCCCAAAGCCCCGCGTCAGCGCTTGGACCCCGCGCACGTTAGGTTGTTGAGGGTGTGTCGCTGTCGAAGTACTATTGCACAAATTTGGAAGACAGGTGTGCAAGTCATGGAGCATGTGTACTTGTACATGACAGCTTGGCTGCCTCAACGAACCGTTCTTCGCGTGTGTTTGCTTAATATCAACTGGCGGCACTGCCAGCTCATCGTTGCATGCGGCCTTTAAACCCCTCTCAAAGCTTTAAGAGGGTCAAAGGGTCCGAGGGCGTCTGTCTTTGCTTGGTTGCCTTGCGCCCCCCTTCGCGGATCTGTCCAATCAGTCAGGCTGTCTTCACCGTAATTGTCGTTATTGTTCTCTGTCAAGCCTGGAACCCTGTGTGCGACGACGCACCGTGTGCGCGCTTGCAAGTTGAGGGAAGCATGACACGGAGAATTCGTACTCACATGCATCGTGTGTGAGGAATACTATTATGCTACAGCTCGAGAGCCTCTAGATGGTTCCTTATGAACAGGGGTCACCTTGCTTCCGACCTTGGTCCACTATTCGCCCAGTTTACTACGGAGTACAGAGTACCACGCCGCTAAACAGATTAGACCCTAATAGGTATGCATGGAGCAATGACTTGGGCAGTACAAAGCACGAAGGATGTTTACCACCTAAAACTTTGTACGCTCTTGGTCTGCTTATTCCTTATTCATATGCAAGTGATTTGCAGTTTTGCAATCTTCACCGAGAGTTCTAGAGCACTGAGGGGATGTTCTCTTTTGATTCGGCTCTGCAATATTGGATAGGCTTAAGAAATAAACCCATTAAACTGACCTTCACGCAAATGCAGAACTAGGGCATCTGGGATGCCAGATAATATTGCAATATCGGCGAGGGCTAAATTTGCTCTGGTAACTCTTGGAGATTGATACGCAAAATGGTATTGGCAACACGTCTTCCTGCCAATTCTCTGGTACAGATAAGATGATGACTTCCTTTCTTTTCTTTTCTTTTCTTTTCTTTTCTTTTCTTTTCTTTTCATTTCATTTCTTAATTTTTTTTTTTTTAAAAGAAAAAAACAGAAATAGAAAGAAAGAAAGAAACCAAAAGGGGAATTTGCGTTACGTATGTGTGACGGTTCATTCCAAGAGTTATGAGCACATGCTTTCTCCTCTTACCGACGATCGAAGCCACCACCAGCTAATAACCTGGAGTGAACCAATCCAACCAAACATTGAGCTGAGCTGACCCAATGTCCAGGGATGTGTGCACAATTGAAGGAATGCCTCTGCGCTAGGTAGTATGTTCCATACGCCTAGGTACACACGTTCTATACATGCAATGGCGTAATAGGAACACTCATCTATTCTTCAACTGACAGCCACTCTACTCCGTATGAACCAATTTTATGCTATCAGGTCACCAAAGTACTTCGTACGCAAGGCCCAAACGATACATAAATATGCACAAAGCGACATCTGTGGGATTCTGCTGTGCATTAGCGGCCGCCAAACCATAGATCTCGGAGGGATATTCTGAATGGTGGTTACCAAAGATACATTCTGAACTTCATGACCTGTATGGCCTCTTGCGTTTTCTCGCCTCTTGTTCTATAATGAAAATTTGGGGGGATAGTAGGAATTCTTCAAGTCGTGTCAATGATCGTCGAGGGGCTCACGCCGAAGAGCTCTTCGGTCCTTAAATTTCTTTTTTGCCACCACCCCGTTGGCTATTCCATGATGGACTGCACGAGGGGAGCTCATACCCATATTACTAACCGTTGATGATTTGTTTTCTGATGCCGATTGATTAATCGTTCGTGCGACCTCAATTGAACATGGGCGAAGCGCCAGACATGGATAACATCCCCGCCTCGACAGGGGATTGGGCGCCTACAGAAGCGACCGTTCCGGCGGCCAAAACGGCCGACATAGGAAGACAATTGCAGCAGAATAAAACAAAAGAGGACAACTCGAGAAGCTAGGAAACCATGTTGAAGATAAAGGGCTTGGGTTGACTCAAGTAGGTGACGACCCTTGACAGAAATCCAAGCCAGGATGGCCGACTGCTGCCGCTGGGGCCTTTCTAGCTGCACATACCTTACCACTTACCACTCTAGTACCTCCATCCATCCTCTGTACTCCGTACAAGTACATGCTACGACTCATCCGCATCGCTGGGGCGAAATTTATTTGAGATGGGGAGACGACCCTTTACAGTAATGGTTAGGCAGTGCCTCTCTCTGCCACCGATGTGTACATTGCGGTGGAGCGGCCTAGTCCCCAGCGGTTTGCAAATTAACTGGCGATGAGAACTGCCAACACATCAATGATGGGGTCACACTCTTCCCAAGAGCCGCATCGTTGCTCGCATCAACCTCCATTCGCGCGTCTCGCTTTCTCCAGACACCCCTCGGCCCCGCGCTAATAAAGCTGTTTGCAATAAAGCCCACATGTCTCGCCAAAGGGCCGGCTCGTCTCTCCTATTGCGACAAGGCCGTAGAATGCGTGGTAATGGAGTATCAGGACGGCGGCATGCTACGTACATGCATTCAGACAGACACATACAGATAGATGCATACCCATAGACTGCTACTACACATCCATCACGGACATACATGTATCGCACATCAATTACCCCCTTGGCCATCCTCCTGTCCGCCCCCATGCCAGCTTCCAACTAGGACAACCTACATACAGGCATTCATACATACCTACTTGTACGGATAGACAGACACATTCACACATCCCGCGTACGGGGTACACGCGCGCGCATACATTCCTCGCGGCTTGATCTTGTCTACCGCCGCTGTTGCTACCGGAGCGGTGCAGCTGGCCTCCGTCTCGGCCGTCGTCCTCTTACTCCACACCTCGACTTGGCCAGCTTCTGTTCTTGAACTTGTTTCGTTTCCGCTTCCTCCTCCGCCGAGCCCACGCTTTTTCTTTAATTTCTTCTTAATCCCTTCCTCTCCCTCTCAATTTCCGTTGGGCTCGAGTGCAGCTCCTCCACCACTTCGGATCCCGCCTCTGTTACACTTTGGCTTGTTTGACTTTTGACTTTCTTCTCTCAAGGCTGCCACACGCAATTCTTCTCTCTCACACGCGCACCCGCATATCTGTGGCAACGACTTCTGGGCTTTGTTCCACTTTTTTTTTTTTCCCTCCCACACCGGGGACAAATTTATCTCTGAATCCAATTTCTCTCTCTGTTCATTGATAACTTACCGTCATCATGGGCGGCTTTTACATGCAATACCTAGAGAGTAAGTTGATCAATTGAGCTCTGTGTCTGTTTACTTCAACCCAATGGATACCGACAGCCCCGAATCTCGTGTGGGGGTGGCGTATGAGATTTGGTGGGATAAAACAAGCCTTGCGCGGCCACCACAGAGACCTTGCAGCCGAGGGGGGAGTAGGAAGGGGGGGAAAAAGCTGAAAGGGAGGAGCACGAATTTTGCCTTTCTGCTACCCCGTCCATCTTCTTGCATCGTTAAATGTTCCATCTCACGGGGAAGGTTTTTTACGCATGCATATGATTACACCTTTTCCGCCTTTTACCCAATCTGCGCTTCCCGAAGTCCTCACTCTGGTTCATGCAAGAACCCTACAGGGCGGCAGGAAGCCGATTGAAATTGAGCTTCCGACTGCACCTTGTTCTCTGCGCGAACCATAATTTTTTTTTTTTTTTTTTTTTTTTTTTTTTTTTTTTTTTGACAGCCACAAAATGTCAAACTTTTTTTCTTTTGTTTTGATGGAATCCAGGGGCTAACCGAATGACTGTAATCATAGGCCTTTGCCGGCGCCGAGGATGGACAGACCCCTCGTACGAGTGTTACCGTGACCCCAGCGGCTTTACTTGCCTTGTCCTAGTCAATGGACGTGAGTACCAAACAGACTTGGCATATGAGTCTGATCTGTTGGCTCAAGAGAATGCTGCTATGCGCGCGTTCATGGTTTGCCGGAATTTTTCAGTAAACGGTGGCATGCTTGCCCGCAATGGCATCGTCCAAGGACTTCCAGCCAGTTCTGAAACCCGCCGCAAGAGCCGCCCTACATCATCCAGGGATAGCAATGAACGCCATGGCCGTCGGTCTGGTACTCATTCAAGCAGCAGTTCCACTGCTTCATTTGAGTAGGGTCAGCCTTTGGTGACCTGGATTAAGCTCGGAGTTTTAAGGTCTCGATTATCCGCAATGTTTCAACATTTTTCTTCTCTTGGTTTGGCTTGGACCTTGATAGGCAGCCACGGCGCATATATAAATGTGGTTGAAAAGCTTCACAGCAATCCTCTAGAGGATATAACCATCATTACCGCGCCAGTACTCACTTTTTTTTTTCTCTTCCTTTTCACAAACGGCTGTCTTTTGTAGAGAGGACGGACAAGTCAGCAAACAATGACGACGAAAAAAAGGACGCACGAAAGACTTGGCGGAACAAGAAGACGTTCCTGAAATGCTAACGTTGCAACGACTTTTATGACGACATGAAACGACCTCTAGACACGTCTCATTATCTTTCATTTAGCAATCGGGCATGTTCACCTTGGTTTTATCGACCTACATGCTCATTCTCTTCTCTCTGCAATGTTGGAGTTAAACACATTGCATCCTCATGATTATGATGCTTCCTCTCCAAACCCTTTGTGGTTATCACCCACCAGTCGGGGTTTCTAGGATTGGCTGGATTGACTGTCCTTATTGAGAGAAAAAAAAAAAAAAAAAAGAAAAAAAAAAAAAAAAAAAAAAGAGGATCCTCCCTTCCTACTAAAGTCATTATTTGGGAGGGAAGCGAGGTGACCTTTACATGCGAATGTATTGGACTCGAAAAGTCCCTCTTCGTCTTGAACTTATGCTATGCGTCTCCCTCTGGTTGCGGGGCATTGGTTGTCCTTATCTACTCATAATTGGGAGCTAAGGCCTTCTTGCCCTCAAGTTCTATGATCGTTTTTGTTTGATATATACCCAGGAAAAAAAAAAGAAAAAAAAAAGCACCACGTTCGCACGAAAAGGGGGCAATTGTGCCTTTCACAAGGAGATCGCCTTGGGTTCTTTTAGGTGTCAAGCAGCAGGCGAAACAGACAATGACTTTTTTTTGTGTGTTTTTCTTTTTTTCTCTTTTTATTTTTTTTTATTTCTCTATTGTCCTCCAGGGGTGAGTGAGCATTCCACTCCCGAACGAAGGCTTGCGTATGTTGTTATATGCCATTTATGATGCCAGACGGCGACGGAAACTAAAAAGAGAGCGAGAAAGGGATATGCAACTGGATGAGATAAAGCAACGAAAGAGGAGACGTTGATGCGGGTTAGGGAATTACGAAATGATGAAGGAAGAAGAAAAAAATGATTAAGAGCTTATGGTAATGATGACATGAAAATAATGACCTTTCCGTTCCCCTTTTTAATTTGATGGCATCAAGCCACCTTCTATGCTATTCCAATGCAACGCAGTGATGTAGAAATCACCGATTTTGAATTTTATAGTATGCGAATTCTGTAATGCTTCATAAATTATCCAATTAGATGCTGCTAAGAGCGATGCGTAGTAGAAGATTGTGGACTATCAGAGACTTGTTGTTTGTAGATTGATATACAAGCATAGGTTAGTCTATTCGCGTAGATTTGGCGGACAACGTATACTCGTACGTACCTACATGCTAAGCTTTGGGCCGCTTGGTCGATCTTGGCTTGGCTCTTATCCGCTATGTATGTACGGAGTACGGAGTAGTGACATACTATAAAGTAGCAGCAATGCTTCTCTGTACTATAGGCACCTGGGTACTTCTTCAGGGCATTGCATACCTATAACGGAGTACTAAATAATGAGAATTACCATGTTTTTACGGAGAAGTAGGCATGAAAATATAATTGAAGATTCTGTTGGTTTCGCTCTCATATGAACGGATTGAAGGCGAGGCGACGGATATGCAAAAGGCTTGTTTGTTTATGAAGGGAGTCAGGTTCATTAGCCCACCATGAGGCAATAGAAAAAGATGAAACGAGAGAGGCGCCTCAACTACGTAATATGACAGGAACAAAACAACCTACTAGGTAGTTATCCAAGTTGGTATCCCGTACCGGCGGCATCGGCAGCCACCGAACGAAGAAGAAGCCACATAGAAGATTTCTTACTTGTATACAAGTACTCCGTACCTCTCATTAATGACCCACGATCAGGCCAGGGCCGCTAAATTAAAATAAGGGTAATTCAAGGCCCCTGCTAAACCGAATGTGGATTGAGTCTCTAAGCTAGTAAAGCCTCCACATTGGAATTCGTTCGAGAAAGAAAATATCCTTGCTGGAGGAGGAGGAGGAGGAGGAGATGAGGCGTGAGACGGGATGGCGTGCCTATTTCCGGCGAGCCTTTTCTTCCGTCGTTGTTCTTGTCTTTTGGGATCGACAAGGCGATAGATATATCAGTAGATTGGCGAGTGGATGATAATGGCGAGACGGGGGCACGGATAGTAATGAGCTTGATATATGAAGCCCCGAAATACCACAAAAAGAAGAACTAGAAAAATAAACAAGAATTGCCGTATTGAGAAAAGAGAGAAAGATAAAATGGTCTGCTGAAATCATGATAGTTTCTTATTGAAATGAGGCATTATGGCATTTTACTTATTCCGTACGACGCTGCAGGAATTGGGGACTGAAACCCTGAACTTAATATAGATCAGCCCTGGAGCAGAATAGGGGGCGAGAGAGAGAGAGAGAGAGAGAGAGAGTGTGTGTGTGTCTGCGTGTGCGCGCTTATTGGCTGGCGCATGTTCTACTATACTAGGTAGTACTATTAGCACTGCGAATGGGGAAGCAATTTCTGAGCTGACATGGTGTTTTTATACGAAGTTCTTTCGTATCTTACAAGTATTGCCGTCTAGGTTAATATTTACGAATGACTATAGCGAGTAATAGTATCTATCTGGTGATGAATACTTGTACCAGTCATCGCTGAGCTGTTTGCGTAGATCTTTGTGTGGTACAAAATCAGTGCTCTGTTTCACTGCATGCGGGTGTAGCGCTACCCCGAAATATGGTCTCGGCCAATCTTTTTCAGAGGACAAGAATATGTATTTTTCTTTCTTCTTCTTTCCTTTACAGCGAGATGGCCATCATTATAGACTTCCAGTTGTTGCGGACGCTTTCGTTGGTAGAAGTGTGGAATTGTAGGTATGGTTGTACTTGTTCGCCTGCGTACACTGAACACTTGTCCCCTATTAACTACAAGTACTAGTACTAGTACTACAAGATATGAACTCCGTAACTGCTTCAGGTAATACTCTGTATACTCTATACAGTACAATCGACAGAAATACCCTCAATAAAGACCGACCACATGATTAGTACATGTGGCATCAGATATGTACAAGTAGCATGATAATACGGAGTGTTACGGAGTAAGCAAGCAAGCCTGTGTTCTGCAGCTCAATTTCGCCTCCAGCCTTTTTGAGCTCGCGTGGGAAATTTTCATGCTCTCGCTATCGAGCCACATTGGTGGTTCTCAGGCTCTTGATTGGCCCTTTGAAATTGGGGGTCCCTGGCACCAAGCAAAAAAAAAAAACCCCCCCCGCACTGCCAGCTGTATCACATCGGTACGTACCTATTTCCTACTTTACCAGTTAGCAGTAGTACTTGTAACTCTTGCGGCACATGTCTCACTTCAATTCGTCGCTTTCCACTCCGTAATAGTTGGGCAATTTCTTTTCTTTTCTTTTCTTTTGCGTGGCGCGCTGAAGGGACCCTAAGATTGGACGCGCTGCTTCAGGGGCGGCAGCTAAGCCGTCTTTGGTGCTCTGCTGTGCTGTGCTGAGCTCCCGCTGGTAGTACGAGGTCAAGCTGCCCTGTAACCCGCTAAGCCTAGGACGCTAGGCCCGGCCGACCTCGTGAAGGGGCTACCTGTACGAAGTAGGTAGTCTTAGTACAGTACCTCGTACGGAGTACTAGGTAGTAGTTAGAAGACACTAAAATAAGGGTACGATGGCATTGTTACGGAGTACGAAGTACTTGGTGGCCTTGTACGGAGTACTTGTAAGGTATTCGCTGTGACTTCGTGTTCATTGACATTAAGACACAAGTCGACCCATCCATCCAACCCGAACCTCATTTTCCTAAACTTCTTCTCCTTTTCATCCTTCAGCAACTCCAAAACTTTCTCACGGGTCGACTTTTGATTCTCTGCTTTGCGAGCATCGCATTGTCGCTCGTTCTTCTCTACGCTCACTACCTTTGAAACTACTAGTTACTTTATTACTCGCTTTTTTCTTCTTCTACTTCAAAACTACACAAAACCCCCCTTTTCTATTTTATAACTACACACGTCTTAGCGACTACTCCGCACCACAGCAGACATTCATCATGAAGGGTATGAAAATGCGCGCTCCCTCTGATCACCACAATCTTTCCTTCCATAAAGACTTGATTATACTGGTGAAGAAGCTAACATTGTTTTTCCTATGCAGGACTTATTCTTGTCGGCGGCTTTGGCACTCGCCTTCGCCCTCTCGTACGTCCAACGCCAACAACCCCAGGCTTTTGCATCCTGCCACATCGATTGTGATGGGGAGGGATGGAGGGAGGGAGGGGGGGGCCACACTACACTACTACACTACGCTACCTTACGCAGCATCATCCATCACACACCAGAGACTAATCATTGTGCGACACCATTTAGACCCTGACACTTCCCAAGCCTCTCGTTGAATTTTGCAACAAGCCCATGATTGTGCATCAGATCGAGGCTCTTGTCGCCGCTGGCGTCACTGACATTGTCCTCGCCGTCAATTATCGCCCAGAAATTATGGAAAAGTTCCTGGCTGAAGTGAGTCTTGCATTCAACCCCTCACTGCAACATTGCTCGCCATTCGTTGCACGGAGCTTGCCCGCCCACCCTTAACCGAGCTCCCCTCTAATGACGTGGATATGGAACTAATTGCGTATGGCTCAACCTTAGTACGAGGCGAAATACAACATCAACATTGAATTTTCTGTCGAGTCGGAACCCCTCGACACTGGCGGTCCTCTCAAGCTTGCCGAGCGAATCCTTGCCAAAGATGACACTCCTTTCTTCGTCCTCAACTCCGACGTCATCTGCGACTATCCCTTTAAGGAGCTTCTAGAGTTCCACAAGAGCCATGGCGATGAGGGTACCATTGTGGTTACCAAAGTGGAGGAGCCGTCCAAGTATGGTGTCGTCGTCCACAAGCCTAACCACCCTTCTCGCATTGATCGCTTCGTCGAGAAACCAGTCGAGTTTGTCGGCAACCGTATCAATGCCGGCATGTACATCTTCAACACTTCTGTTTTGAAGCGCATTGAGCTTCGCCCTACATCGATCGAGAAGGAGACCTTCCCCGCCATGGTCACCGATAACCAGCTGCACTCATTTGACCTTGACGGCTTCTGGATGGATGTTGGACAGCCCAAGGATTTCCTCAGCGGAACTTGTCTATACCTGTCTTCTCTCACCAAGAAAGGTAGCAAGGAGCTCACTCCTCCTACCGAATCCTATGTCCATGGCGGCAATGTTTTGATTCACCCGTCTGCTAAGATTGGAAAGAACTGCAGAATAGGTCCTAATGTTACCATTGGCCCTGATGTCGTTGTTGGCGATGGTGTTCGTTTGCAGCGATGTGTCCTATTGAGCTCTTCCAAGGTCAAGGATCACGCTTGGGTCAAGTCGACGATTGTTGGCTGGAACAGCACTGTCGGCCGCTGGGCCCGTCTAGAGAACGTGACTGTTCTCGGTGATGATGTTACCATCGGAGACGAAATCTATGTCAATGGTGGTAGTGTCTTGCCTCACAAGTCCATCAAGGCCAATGTGGACATTCCCGCCATTATTATGTGATTTACTAATCTCATGACAATTTTTTTTTTCCCCTTGGCTCGCATACATTTCTCTCTTCGATTCTTGTTCTTTGTTTTTCTTTTTCTTCTTTTCTGCACCATCTACACCCCCATAAATTCACCACTCCTCTATTATTCTCAAAAGATACCCTGTCGGTGGGGGGGAAACAGTCTTTGAGAAAAAACCCAGCAATATTTATATAATTTACTACTAGTTCTAGCATCTCTTTTTTCTTTGAGGGATGTTTGTGTTATGTTGAGCTCCAAGTATATCGTTTGGCGTCTCGGGGAACTGGTTGGCAGAGCATCTAGGAGGGACAAAGGGGCTGGGGTCGAGAAGAGCTATGACCGATGAGGCACTGAAAATTCTAAATGTATGAAAAGATGATAGCGTAGCGAATGACAGTTAAATTACGCTCTGAACTGCTTTACTTATCTTTGATGTGTCTGCTATTTAAATGTGCGATAAGCAAGCAGCATATGACTTGACTGACGCTTGAGGCAGGTACTCAAGTGCCAGAGGACGTTCCTTCTCATGCTGAATGTAGACAATCACAGGACCAGAACAGAAACGATTTACCTCTCTCTCTCTCTCTCTCTCTCTCTTCTCTACATTCTACATCTCCAGATATTCTGCATTCTCCAAGCATCATTAACGGCAATTTTCATCAGATGATTTTACTTGAATTCTAGTCTTGGCCTTATATCCTGGTCCCACAGTTGACGGCTATTGCTTATAGCCATGGCTGCAGGAGCTGTTGATATGCGCCACAGTGATTGTGACTCTAATTTTACGCTTAAAGAAAGGTTGGTTATGCACATCTAGGCTTATGGAAGATGTATAAACTGATGTATTTGAGCTCTTCACCTTTTGAACCCTGTGGGAATACATTGTGCAATCGTTCCAAGCGGTCATTTGATCACCTGGAAACGAGTGACACAGCAGAACCTGCCTCAAAGCGTCCTGCTCTCTCCTCAAGAGATGTAAATTTGCAAGATGACACTGGAATGAGCGATTCTGTAAGTTGGATTTAAACGAGCTGTGATGATTTCATACATTCATTCAGCTGGCTGACTGATGTAAGCATAATATCTGGGTGCCTATCCAAAATGAACCTGATGACTTGGATCTCCATGACGCCTTTGACGCCGTCTCAGATGATTACGCGCATTCACCTGATAGTACGAATATGGCAGCAGAATTTTGCTTTCCTGGGCACTACGAACGCACTCATGAGGATGGATATGATGAAGAGGAGCCTATGTCGGATGATTATCGAGCATCACCAAATTCTTTTGAATTGGAGTATGGTTTTACAGATGAATCGAAAATGAAGCGAGATTTTGCAAATGAAACAGAAGCCAGCCAGAATGGACCTTTAGAGGAGAAAGGAGATTGGCCACACGTCTGTTGTGGAGGACGTTTGGGTAGCGTGCACTATGATGTGCAACACCTCATCAGGACTCACCCTAGACGGTTGACAGGAATTTTATCGTCAGCCAACACACCCAGTCTTTCTCCACCATATGTGCTCAAGGAAAAGAACATCGAAGAAATGGACCTTGTTCCATCCAAGACGTTCTTTCATATCAAAGAGATGCTAAACGTAGAGAAAAATATGTCCAAACATCAAGGCGAATTAACATTTGAATTCTTTGCCCGAGTCACCTTTTCGACCCGCGAAAGACCTTGCTATGATCAGTATTTTCAGTTCGGAGACTTGTTCGGAGACTTGTTTGGAGAAGGCCAACTCCGCATCAGTGGAATTCTTGAGAGTTAGGAGACCAGGGACCCACTTGAATGCCGGGCAGTTGAAATCTTGGGTCAATCTATCACAGGGAGTAAGTGCTATTGTTTCTGCGAGCTTGAGGAGGATAAAGAATCAGAACTTGGCCATTCCATCATCATCCACCATATACAGCCTGTTACATGGAATTTGATTCGATCCATCTACATCCGTTTGGGGAGAGAGTTTCCGGAAATGTTTCAGCAGGATGTTGATTAACCTAACTGTAAGTGAAATTTCTCGACACATTCAGTCAAAGTCGATGATTTATTGTATACCAGTTGCAGTATTAAGCTTCCGAGAATACGACTTGCAATGTCAAATGATGTTATATTCATTTCTTTTGTAGAGAGTATCGAAGTTCTTATTGCATCTTTCTACTATGATCATTAAAATGACTTCTTCTGGACTTTTTCTACAATGCATGGTGTACCTTCTCTAACCTGATATCCAGCCCTGTACTCTGTACTTTGCTTTGCAGCGCCCTTACTTGCATCAAAATACTATCGTCTATCATCCTCAGCCATTGGATGCATTTCCTAGCCGTCTTCTATAGAGCACGTGCCTTTACATTCCTGCAGGTATGGTATGCAAAACTCACTTGTGATTTTCCATTTTGAAAAGGGGCGAGAGTTCTCGCTCCATCATTTGACGCAGCTCACGTAGCTCCTCTGCAGTCGGAAGCTTTGAGCTACCTTGTCGTCGGCGCCAGCTCTCCTCCGTCTCGCGCAATGCAGCATCCTCCTGGTCCTGGCCTGGGCCCTTAGCATCAACGAATTGAAAAGTGCGATACTCGCAATTCTTCCAACTCGTGGCTGTATTGATCGTGACCCCATGCCACTCATCCGTCAAGAATTGCAAAAATGCGCCATGAGAAACCACTGCCAGATGCGCATCATCTCCCAAGCCAGCCGCAATGTCCCTCAACGCTTTCCTAGCTTCCCTGGCTCGCACGGCCAAGGTATCAAGAACAGGCTCGAAGAAGCTGCCTCGGCCTTTGAAATTCCACTCTTCGCCAACTCTACTCAGATCAGCTTTATCGCCAAACTCAGCAACCAGCTTCTCCACCGCGGTTCCCGTATCAGATGGCGCATCGGACACTTCCTGGAGAAGATCCAATGCTATAACAGGATAGAGCTCGTCCGTACCAAAGGACTGGATGCAGGTATATAGAGTCCGTCGCATGGGCGAGGCGACTAACGCTTTGAGCTTGTCGTGGTACGGAAAGGTGGCGCGCAGGGAGGCGCATTGCTGGTTGCCGAGAGACGTGAGGTCTGGATCTGGCATCTTTTCGTTTTCGGCGCAGAGATTATGGAAGCCTTGTGCGTGGCGTACGAGATGGATTGTGGGAGCCATCTTTGCCTCTTTGTTTCTCTTTTGCTTGCTTGCTTGCTTGCTTGCTTGCTTTCTTGCTTGTTTTACGAGAGTAACCCTCTTGAGAAACCTCTCTTATTGGGTACGAGAAGAGCAAGTAGATTAAAAAAAAATTAAACGTTTTACTGAGATGAACAAAGAAAAGGAAGAAAGCAAGTAAGTAAGTAAGAAAGAAAGAAAGAAAGCTAAGTCATCTCTCCAAGCTACATACATACACCAAGCCATATATCATAAAATAGTTCGGCTCACCTACCTCATCGAGCAATTCATTCCTCGTCCAATCCGAATGACTCAAAAAAATTAAAATTTTTAAATTTAAGTTATCCGCGGAGAGGGTCGCCCGGCCCAGAAGAGGCGGTTTCCAGTTCCATCATTCCCTCCCTCCTCCGGCTCCGGCGACAGGCTTTACACGAATCGAATTACAAACGATGAAATGCTCCGTATTGTAAGCCAAGGATTCTCCTCTCCCGCATTGTTGCAGGCTCGGCACGCTAACCCTCTCTTACATGACCCATGTCCCACATATCACTCAATTCTCGTACGGAGAGTACGGAGAGTACGGAGTACTTGTTTGTTATAAAGCAAAAATGACGGAAAGTAAGGGGAAAAAAAAGCTCCGAGACTCGCTCATAGATTGGCTAGTAATGTAGTTCGTGCCAAGTGTAAGATTCCCAATTGGTTCGTTTCGCCTAGTCTTGTTTTTGTTTGTGGTCGTTTATATGGGCTGGTTAAGTAAGTTAGTGTGATTTGGAAACGGGCTCAAATGGCATTGGCTTGGGTGATATGGAATGCCATCTCCATGTGCATTCTAATGATTACAACAATGTAAAGTCAATCAAGGCACACCCGATTTTTGGACTTCGTAAAGGTCATTCTGACAGACTACGGAATATCTAACATCACACGCTGCCCAGCAATCGTAAACGCCGCTTCATAAGTAGTATGAGCTCCCTTGTTGTCATTTTTTTTTCATCCGCATCTCGTAGTTGACTATTGCCACCATATTTCCCATCAAATTAGATAACAAATTAAAACTCAATAAGTGCTTCTTCTTTCACTGGCTGCTGCTGAACAGGCTCATGCTGTGGTACCGAGGGCATTCCATATTGAGAATAGCCGGCCCATTCAGGTGGAGGAGCTGGTGGTTGCTGCTGCTGCTGCGGCATAGCAATTTGATAAGGTGATGACTGCGGCAGCTCCTGCTGGAATGGCTGCTGGGGGCTCGGAGAAGGCTGCGCCTGGGAATAAACAGGCATATGCGGTGTAGCGTGAGGAGGCTGTGAAGGTTGAGCTACAGGTTGATCTGCAGCCTGTACAGGAGTTGCCTGTGACTGGGCTGTCACTGAATCTCTGTGGTACGGCATAGATGGCTGGTTCATAGATGGCTGGTTCAGGTTGGGATATGGTGACTGACTCGCATCCAGCGCAGGGCCAGGAGCTGATGGCCCTAACGGAGCGGTCTGCAGAGGTTGTGCAGTATTAAAGTAGTATGAAGCGTGGGGATCTGTCGAAGGTGATGCCGTTGCTTGTTGGGGGGGCTGTCTTCGATCTTCCGAGATGTCTTGGGGTGATTGCTGGTGCTGGTGCTGCTGCTGCTGCTGGAATTGATCAGGAATTGACGGCCCCCGGTTGTGCCAGCTGTCGGCTCTCTGTACTTGCTGTTGAGGCGTATAAGGTCCGGGTGCAGTATCGGGTGCTGGTATCCCTCCAAACTGTGGATAGGGAGACTGTGATGTCGAGTGTTGAGGCGGCGGTAACTGATACAGCTGTTGCTGGCCTGGCAGTCCGGATGGTGCATAACCTGGTTGTGGCTGTCCTGTGTAAAAGCCTTCAGCACCAACAGAATTGTTTGGCGCATGTGAGGGTATTGAAGGGTAAGGTCCGGAGGGCTGGCGAGGGGGTGGTAGATTATATCCACCAAGGCTCTGCTGACTGTATGCTTTCGACAGCCGATCTTCTAGCATCCGATCATAATATCTGACAACCGTGGACAGTTTAGCATGAAGGTCGAGCAAGGTATCTGCACACTTTGTTAGCGATCGACTACGTGTGACGGGTTGACGAGCTCTTTACCATGCTTGCTCATTGTTTCTCCATATGTTCGCGCCAACTTGGGGCGGAGTGATCCAATACTATCATATAATTCCTGAATTTGTGGTTCTCGTAATATAGTGCCTGGAGGTTGAGTTTGAAGCCGGTCAACTAATGTAGCGAAGAGGTTGATGTTTTCCGCCTCCACTGGTGCCAGCTCGTAATCGTTCTTAGGTAGCGTAAATGTTGCGGAAGAGGTGGCAGCTGGCCCTGACGTCTGCTCTTTTAACGCAGCATCGTGTCTCTTTTTCTGTTCTTCCATATCTGCTAAAGAAGCCGCAATCGCAGCCTTGAGATCATCATCTTCCTCCTCTGCTTGCTTGGTAGCGACTGGATCCCCTCCGCTCGTTCGAGACTCATTCGTCGCGGGCTGGACTCTCCCACGAGCAGAGTTATTGACATCTTCTAAGCTCATGGCTAATGCCTTTTTGAGATCCTCATCGAACCCATCATCAACACGTGCGTTCCGAGGCTGCATAGCAGACGTGCTGCGGGTTTTATGAGGGTACGTCGGTGTGCGATCGATTGGCGGATTTGGCTCCTTGAACCCTTTGTTTGTGAGCTTAGCATAACACCCGTCGTCCACTCGCACGGGCGTGGTTATCCCTAGATGAGGCAGCGGAAGTGATTTGCTCGAACACTGTTGGTCGAAGCAGTTGCCGCAGTTCCGGCAGTGGTGTTTTCGATTAGTAAACGTGAACGCGGTTCGACATCGCATACAGACGTCTGAATCAACCCATTCGGGTGGCTGTTTGAATCGTTGTTAGCGGGTTACACCCCAAATTATTAGACCGAAGAAAGATATGATATGGTCGGTCTCTTACAGCGCTGCTATCAATCATGCTGCTCGCCACTGACACCCGAGGTGGAAATTGATACCCCTCTCGTTGCAGGCGCTTGTACACTTCGCCAATATAGGAAAGTTCGTATCGCCCCTCCGTGGCACCAGCCCATGACTGAATAAGCTCGAGTATCTTAGACTTCACTTCAGCGTTCACGGCGACGGGGCCTACGGTCTGTAGAAGCGAGGTCAAGTTGTCCATGAACTCGCGCGAGGCGATTTCTGCCAGGAAATGAGAACCTCCATTCTTGACGCAGGTATCCGTAAGCTATATCGAGGTTGGAAGTCAGGTCGTGTTCGAAAGAAGGATGTAGAAACAAGTATAATGATCAACATACGTTGAGCGCGCTCAGCTGGGTATTGGGATTTTTGTTGCCGATGCGTCGCTTCAATGATCGCATGGCTTCTTTCGGCGCCACCGTCTTGGATCTGATGACATCGGATATCTCGAGGTTGAGCGCAATATCTTCCCTATATCTCGCCTCGTTAGCAGGGCGCAGCGAAGACAAGTAGGTGAATTTGGTAGGATGCTTTCGTACAAGCTGCTACTCGTAGCTTTCTCGACCTGCTCGTCTAGAGCCGTGTTGGCCGAGGACGACCACCAACTCATCATGTTAATGTTGGAGAGTGAGCTTTCGTGTCGTTCAACAAAAACGATGATGATGATAGGGGCGCAGCGAAGGGAAAGATTAGACAAAAAGATAAGACAAAAAACTCCAAAGATAGGTTGGTAAGATCGGCGATGGCGGCGATGGTTGAGCTGAAGTTGCCAAGCAACTTGATGGGGGATTCCTTTGAGCTGCAGCTGGGGCACAAGGCTATGAGTTCGTCTAGGTCTAGGCTTCAGGTCCAGGTACCTGCGGCTCCGCTGACGACGTCGTCAGTTGCGTCACGGCAGCGGAGGCACCAACCGCCGGAACGTTGGTTAATCCGCCACTTCACCAGGGCGTGAGCCAACATTTTTAGCGCTTCCAATTAGCGTAATAAACAACTAGCAGCTCCCATTCTTAGGCAACTAACTACTACCTTGATATAAATTACAGAATACCATATATGATCTGCTGCTTTTTTATTCAAGTGGAATTCGAAAGAAAGAAGCTATCTAATAAGCAAAGATACTCGCGATGACGCAATAAGCATATAATACCTTTGTGCAGGCCTTCCCAATCAGGAGAGTCCTAAGAAAATGCGAATATATAAGTAAAAGCTTCATGCGGGATGGCGGTGAGAAGCAATTTGTCGACGGTAACTTCGGATTATTTTGTGCATTTCATTTTAAGTGTGAAAGAGAAGACCGTTAGATAGTATTAGAGAAAAAAAATGTCTACAAAGGATTTAACAATGGACTTGTGAGCCCTTTGGTGACTGATTCAATATGTTACTTTATATGGCTCTTTTTTTCTTGAATTGATCGAGAGCCGCATTAGCCAAACAATGACGACGTCGGCTGTGGCTGATGCGTAGGCACTTAATTATTTAATGGACGGCGTTTCGTGGTACCTGCGGGTATGTTGCTGCAGCAGGCTGAGATGCTTTCTAGTACAGAGACAGATTGTGGGAGGTACCTGATATTGTAATGAGTTCTGGTATAATAAAAGGTACTGCAAGTAAATTTCAATGTATCACATACCCCCACATACACATGGCAATTCGTGGGAATAGGTACTGGGCACCCATTCATTCATTACAACCTACCCAGGTGCCTGTAACAAGGTTGCCAAAGCAGCTGACCTCTTGCCAGGCTTTGTTGACAACTTCACACCCTCCATTTCATACTACAATAGGCCATGCCATTCGCCTTTTGTCTTTCCAGCAACCGGCATCTTTACAAAGAAATTATAACAAACTCTCGTCTCTGAGACCTCGGTCATACGAGAATGCTTTGTGCTGCCTTAGCCCCTCATCAGGGCCCCCGAATCCCGCCATCATAGGAATCATCAATCTCTTTGTTCTGTCTTTTGTGCTTGTCTCATGGTTGTTGTCTCCCTGGGATGAGAATAGCTGCCGATTGCATCGCCATCTCCCTACTAGGCCCGATCCGTGCGCCCATCGATTCTTTGTCACGTTCACACAAGCGGCAGGGCTACCGCTGAAGTGCCGCACGGTCGAGATCGAAACTGCTCTATTTCCTATAGTCTCCCGACATCGATGACTACTGCGGATCCTATTGATAGTGCGAGGCATCATATGGCCGTGAATGCCAGACACAGCATGCCGCCCTCGGGCTACGATGGCATGAATGGCGGCTATACACCTCCTCCTGGCGCAACTGCGCCGTTACCTCATATTGAGGATGTGGTGGCCTTTCCTCAAGATATCAACCGGAATCAGCCGATGAAACATCTACTAGACTTGGCCGAAACAACTTTGGCAAAGTCCGAAATGAGTCGTGATTTTGGCAAACCAGCCCTTGCCTTGAAGGACTATGTCAGGGCATCTGTCCTTACTGTGCAGATCATCCCTTCTCATAGCGACTACGTAGAGCTAAAGAGCAGTCGTACTGATTGGAATCAACGGCATGGAAATCTATTAAAAAGAATATCTCACCAAAGTGACGTATATGACAAAATCAAACGAGACATCATCGCAGACAATGAGAGGACTGGTATTCAGCCAACCATTGCTCATTCAACCCAACAAAAAGCTGTTACTCGCATTGTGTCATCGCACTCCTCGACATTTAGAGATGCGAGTCCAACAAAGCGACAACCTGTCAACGGACAACAACAGCAGCAACAGCAACAACAGCAACAACAGCAACAACAAAAACAACAACAACCCGTCACTGGACAAAGACTATCACAGCCTCACACGAATGGCTCCCCCGGAAAGGTCAAGCCTGTTGTGCACCCAAAACCACAATCTCTGGCTGGCCATTCTATCAAACCTGGACATGCCCGTGCTGCCTCTGCTGCCTCTGCCACCTCTTCTACCCAAGCAATGTTAGATCTAGCTGCACGGTTTGCCAATCTACGAGGCCCTCAACCCTCACCAGGACAGGATCCCCGGATTAAAACCCATCATATTGTTCCGCCAGCTACAAAACCAGCTGGACCACGAGAAATGCCTCCTCCGCGTCCTAAAGTCACATTAGATAGTTCGATCCCGGCACTACCAAAGATGCCCGATGCAATCTATAGTCCCGCGCGAGGTAGTATATCCGGGGAATCTGCCCGTCTACCGCCTAGTACGCCTCGAGCACAATTTCACCGCACGGGGTCATCTGTGTCCATTAATAGCATGACGGGTACCTCACAACCGCAGCAGGGCTCTGACTACTTTTCATCCCAATTGCCACAACAAAGTAATTCTAACAATGGAAATCTTGACACCCCTAGGGTATCAGACAGCACGTTCAAAATTCCGGAAGGAGATAGAATTACACCTGAAGAGCTATTTGAGGCAATGAAATCAAAGGGATCTATTTTAATTATTGATGTCCGTGCTCGCGAAGACTTCAGGGAGGGCCACATCATGTCCTCGTCCACGATTTGCGTTGATCCGAGCATCCTTACAAGACCGAATATCTCTGGTGATGAGATAGCCGAGAGTCTAGTCCTGTCTCCAAATCAAGAGCAAATTCAGTTTGAAAGGCGCGCTAGCTATGATTTGGTAGTATTTTACGACCAGTATTCGGAGAAGATTCTTTCTTCTCACTGGAATATTGAGGAAACGGCTTTATCATCTCTGCATCGCGCCTTGGTGCACCTCAGCTACGGCCATGAATTGCGAAATCCTCCAAAATTGCTCAAAGGAGGATTGGAAGCGTGGATCGATCTTATGGGTGCTGCTTCGCTGCAGTCAACAGCTCCGCCAAAATCTAAAGTTTCTTTGGTAAGACAGAGTCCGTTCCAGCGACGGCCTTCGCAATATCTAGGAAAGCCATTGAGGCCTGATATTGTTAAAGTATGGCAGCAAGCTGTAGAAATTGAAGAAAAGGAGACAGAGACTGCCACAGAACAGGCATTCCATCGCTCAACCGAATCCTTTTTAAGGAGATTTCCTTCTTTGTCTCTGCAAGAATCAATGACCTCACCCCCTATTGCTGAACAAAGAACTCCAGGCTATGGCTCATCTCATCAAGTTGACCTATATACTGACCTTCCCTCTCCTCCCACAAGGCCAGCTCCAGCCTTACCACGACTTAGCTACAGCAGCCTGTCCCAGACGGTTGACGACCACGACATGTATCAAGAGGAGACCCCAGCGGTTCCTGCGCTGCCACCTTCTGAAAAGTCTTTTTATACTGGACTCAACAACCCTCACAATTGGTGTTACGCCAACAGCACACTTCAATCATTGTTGGCATCGCCTAATTTCGGAAGAGAGTTGAGCGACTCAGAATGGGTCGACAAATATCGAGCACCAAAGAAGGATGACGAGAAAATTGAACAGCCTCAACTGATGATTAAGATTATATCAAATCTATTCCATTGGATGACAACGGGAAAGTTTAAAACTATGAAAGCTCAGACGCTAATGGTACGTCGAGTCCTTATTCCCTCGTCGCGATATAAACCCACACATGTATGCATACTGACGAGAATCTATTGTCTTTTTTTTTTTTTTTTTAAACACAGAACTATTCCCTTCATCTCTGCCAAAACAGTCAAACCATTTCCAAATTTGGTGGCGCCGGGCAGCAAGATGCTCAAGAATTCATGTCCTTTCTATTAGATTATCTCCACGATGAAACTAATTCTCGCCGAAATATAAAAGGCAACATTATTCAGCCAAATACGATTCCCCAAGCACGACTACAAGCTGCTACCGAGTATTGGAAAAATTACCAGGAGCTAAATCGATCCATCGTTGACCGTTATTGGCGCGGCCTTGAGCTCTCGACGGTTGACTGCCAGAGATGCCATAAGCAGACGCACACATTCTCAACGTTTGACCTGGTCTTCGCGCCTGTTGGAAAGAATCAAGACATTACTCTCGAAGATTCCTTCCGAGAACACACAAGCGTCAATACGCTGGATAATTTTGCTTGCGACTCATGTAGGAAAAATACAAGGGCTATGCAAACTACCTGCTTTGCCCGTATGCCCCCCTTACTGTGCCTGAGCTTCCGTAGGTTTGATTTCGACAAGTCCGCAGGAGATATCAAAAAATCAACAAGGAGGGTCACTTGGGACTTTAACGAGCTCGACCTTAGCCCATTCTTTATGCGAACCAACGAGAATTCTAGCGATAGAGCTTTCTCGGGGCCGTTCAAGTATCAGTGCTACGCCGTGATTGTTCACAGCGGTAGCAAAACCGACAACGGGCACTACTATGCATATGTGCGAGACTCCAACACCCATGATCAGTATTCGTGGTACTGCTGCGAGGACAGCCGGGTTACCAAAGTACGCATCGGCACCGGTGACGCCACAGATTTTAAAGAAAATGTATTTAAATCCGGAAGAGATACTGTCCCTTACCTAGCTTTCTTCAGGAGGAAAGACAGCTAAGAGCGAGGGCATCCATCCAAACAAATTCTACGCTACCACCATGAAGACTCCTCCTCCTCCTCTCCTTCTTCTCTCCCCTCCTCTTCTTCTTCTCTCCCCTCCTCTTCCTCATGCCCCCCCTTTCTCCCTCTTTTTGATTTTAAACTAAAACATACCGTGGATTAATGACGAACAAAGGAAGCAACAGAGAGAGAGAGCGCGAGAAAGAGAGAAATTACACCTCCCTTAGCTACAACGTATCAAACTTTTGATTTGGGTTTTTTTAATTTTCTCCTTTTCCTTTGGCAAAGTTTTCATTGAGCATTTACAGAAAAAAAAGCTTATCATCATACCAGTTATTCAGCCTGCGTCTTGTTGTTGTTATTGTTGTTGTTATTGTTTTTTTGTTTCTGTCTTTGCTTAGTAACCTAGGACCGGTGGCGTGAAAAGCATAGCAGCGGAGTTGTGCATTGGCGCTTGATATGATATGTGTTGTTGTTTGCTGCTGCTGTTGTTGTTGTTGTTGTTGTCTTGTTGTTGCTAATGCTGTTGATATCATCATATTTTACTATCTATACTACTTGGGCGAGAGACTGAAGTTGGGGTGAATGAAAAGGAAAAAGGAAAGGAAAGAATCGGGTAGGGTAGGATAGGGTAGGGTAGGGTAAGGAGTATTGCAATACACACAGCGGTGGCGTTTTCGATATTGCTCTCATTTTTTATTATTATTAGTCGCTTGTTGTGTTTACGCGATTATGGTTATTATTTCTGGCTATTCTACTCCTTATTTCTGTAGCTATAGATGTATAACTAGCTAACGCCCAAATATAAGAGATCAAGGCTAGCGAACAAGTGAGCAAACTAACAAGAGAGTAAACAAAGAAGAGTATTTAAGCAACATTAGAGAAAGAAAGTGGTATAAATGTCATTAAGCCTATGCCCCCAAGAGCATTACAATAGAGAAAGTCAAATCACGTCGTATTACATAGCCCGAATCACAGCGACTATATCATCATCATATCATCCCCTCCCCCTTCTCCATTACACCAGCCACACCATTCACCAATCCATCTCTTCGCCTTCGCCAAACTTCAAATACATACAAAGACAATAAAAAGGATTACCAAAAGAGTTCCGTCACTTGATAGATTTTTTAAGGAGTGTGCTTCAAACACTCGTCAATTTGTTGCTTGAAAGTTTCGCGAATGATTTTCCTGTTGAGTTTTTGTGTAGCAGTGACAAGGCCCTAAGAGGAAAACGATATATTAACATACGGGATCTCAAAGAGAGAAAGTGGGGGAAGGGGGGGGGGGGGGGGGGGGGGGGGGGGATGTATAAAACTCACGCTGTTAGGGGTCCACTCCTCGTCAGTAACAACTACACCAGCTACTGTCTCCAAACCAGACAGGCCAGAACGCTTGGCGGTGGCCTGCAGATCTTTCAGGACAGCCGCTTGAACCTTGGGATCATGGTGCATGCTGTGCTCGCCAACGCCAAGCTCTCGGGCTTTATCAGCGAGAACCTTTTCATTGGCCATGATGACTGCGATAGGGCGGTTGTGTTGGGGATCAGCGTGAATCATAAGGTTGGCTACAATCTGAGAACCTCGGTAAACAGACTCCAGCTTTTCCAGAGCGATATATTCGCCACCCTGCATCTTTACTAGATTCTTGACTCGATCAATGACCCGCAGATGACCATCGGCGTCGAATTCACCAATGTCTCCAGTCTTGAACCAACCATCAGGAGTGAGAGCCTTGGCAGTCTCTTCTGGGTTGTTGTAGTATTCCTTCATAATGGCGGGACCCTTCAACCAAATCTCGCCCTGAGGAACCTTTGCATCGGTAGAGTACCCAATGTCAGGGATCGAAACCAGCTTTACATCGAGGGAGCCAGAAACAGGACCAATGAAGTTGGCGGAGTACTCGAGAGGGTTGCCCAAGGAACCGTTGGCGCAGGTCTCGGTTAAGCCATAGCCAGCCAACATGGGAGCAACAACCAGTGACAAGAACTGCTTCGTGTTGTCTGAAATGCCGCTGGCGCCATTCATGGTAAATCGGAGCCGACCGCCAGTTAACTCTCGAACTTTGCTAAACACAATGCCATCGAAGATGGTAGCAAGTGGAAGCTTGTTCCGGGACATGAAGCCCTTGTAGCTAAAAGCTCCCCAGAATAATGCCCTGAGAATGGGACTAGAAGTGTCCAACTTTGCCATGACTCCTTTCTTGACAGTCTCCCACACCTGAGGGACACCGACCAAAACGGTTGGTCGCAGCTCCCGCATGTCGCCAGCACAATTCTTCATCGAAGTATCAGAAAGGGTCCTAGGATTTCCATAACCCAAACAACCACCAATGAACAGAACGAGATTTTCGAGAGCCATTTCGAAAATATGGGCAAGTGGTAGATAAGCAAGGACAACCTCTTTGTCGCTAACGGTCTCGCCGACGCTGGCGAGAAGCCCCGTCACTATCAGCAAAAGTTAGTCATCATTTGCACACACAAAAAGGTTGTGTGAAGTCGGAAGATACGCACCTCCCGCAACAAGCGCCTGGTGGGTGATGCAGACACCCTTGGGAAGACCGGTGGAACCGGAGGTATACATGACACAAAAGACGTCATGGGGATTGCCGGGTTGAGGCTCAACCAGGTTCTCCTCGCCAAGCTTGCGAAGCTCCTCCCAAGTGATGACACGAATGTCCGGGTTCTCTTTCTTATAGGCCTCCAATTCCCCTCCGGCAGCGAAAATGCACTCCTCGTTGACGATGATGGTCCTAACCTTTGATTTCCTGATGGGGCCCGCAGCTGTCTTGAGCAAGTGAGGATCAACATACATGGCCTCGGCATCAGTCTGAATGAGTGAGTGTTCAACGCCGCTTTCGCCGAGTGTGTCGTAGGCAGTGACGATGGAGATGGACTGAGAGGCACAGGCATGGGACATGGAGATCCAGTTTATACTACAGTGAGGGAGGGAGATTTCATTGTCAGCTTCGTCATTTGACAACACGGTCACTTTTTGTCTCTCTAACTGATGGAAGCCAAACACGACAAAAGAAAAAGAAAAAGAAAAGAAAAAGAAAAAAGAAAAAAAAAAATAGAGGTGTTGACTACGACGATGAATTCAGCTTACCTGGTAGTGCCAAAAAGGTGTAGTTTATGGCCAGCATCGAGGCCCAGCTTGCGCAAGCCGGAACCAAGCTGGATCACGAGCGTCTCGTACTGCTTGTGAGTCAGGAATTCAAACTTGGACAGCTCGAAGAACTGCCATTCCTTATCCACCTCTATAACTTCGCCGTCGACGTTCTTGGGAACCTTTTTGATCTCCTTGTGCAGCTCAATAAGCTTTCGATGGCCCACGGCATTGTGGTTGGGGTATTTGCTGGCGCTGCGTCGGACGATGTCGAAGACAGTATGTACGTCATTGGCGGGTTTATCGAGCAACCCATCCTTGGCTAATGGGTGGCGACGCGGGATCGTCTCACCAGGAACCTTTTCATAGCCGGGAGCTTCGATAGTGAAGGGCGGCTTGCGCACCTGAGTTAAGGGCATAATGCCCACAGTCCAGTCCGTCGTCATCTTGGCTGTTGTCGTTTATTGTTGCTGCTGTTGCTGTTGCTGTTGCTGTTGCTGTTGTAGCAATGACCTAGTACCGGGAAGATGGGAACACACGTGGGAGAGACGAGGAAGAAGAAGTACAAGTAGAAGAAGGCGATGAAGATGAGCAGCAGGTAGAGACGAAAAGAAAAGAAGAAGAAAAGAAAGAAAGAAAAAAACCGACTTGCTCGTACTAGGGAAGTGCAGGGGTAGGAAGGTAAGTAGGGGGGGGAATAGCTTTTGTATAAATAAAGCTTCAGAAGTTTCAGGTTTTATTCAAATCAGAGAAACGGACACGTTGACAGTAGCGAATGATTCGATGAGATGAAAGATGAGGAACGACGGCTTAAAGAAAAAGGCGAGGCGAAGGTGATGGTGATGGATGAGAGTGAAAAGAAAAATCAGGCCTCGTGCTGCGCAATGACGTTTTGCGAAGATGAAGAAAGGAAGAGAAGAGGAGGAAGAGAGAGGAAGCTGGAGGCAAGCTAGAAGACGAAGATGCAGCGGCCGCAAGTATTATTAGCCTACCTGGGTACCTAGCAATAGTAGCAGTAGTAGCAGTAACTAGTAGTAGAACTTACGTAGCCAGTACCGAGTACAGTAGCATTGGTGATAGCAGGGCAACGGCCCAAGGTTGCAGAGTGCAGCTAAGTACCGCTACGGAGTACCTACGGGAAGAATAGGCAGCGAGTGGGCAGGGCATAGCAATGCAATAAAAGCCATGATGCAACTCACTCACTGCAGTGTTCCAAAGCAAGCTGCTACACTGCTAATGCTTAATAACAGCCGCCTTAGTACCTACCTAGTACGTACATACTTGAAGCTACCATGTCCAATCACGCTAGCAGGTACCCGAATTATACCTCTGACTAGTGCTAAAAACTGTGTATATATATGTACAAGAAAGTACTTCCTAGTAGTAGCACTTGAGCGAAGCTGGCAGAGCTGCACGTGGGGCCCTCTCCGATCCAACCCAATGATTTTTGCCGGGTCTGGTGGCGGCGTTCTGGGGATTTTGTTGGGTCTCAGAGGAGGGGGTCTCATGGATTATCTGTCTACCTTGCTTGCTTGCCTTGCCTTGCCTTCGCCTTGTTTCTTGACGTTTGGTTCAGGCAAAGACCGCCAGGGGTGGAGGGCAGACGAAGCGAGAGAAAAAAAACCCTCGTTAATTAGTTTGCATTCGCTCACTCACTCACTCACTCGTACGAGCAGCACGTTCCCCATCTGGCACCACCACTAAAGCCCAACACACTCTTCATCTTTTCTTTTTGAGGGCCAGGATGCTACAGTGCTGAAAAGACAACCCCGTCCATACTTGCAATACCTACTAGCAAAATAGCGCCCCAGCCCCCAAGGTCGGGTCAACGTTCCGGTCTGTGTTCGCGGCTATTTCTAATGGGAGAAGAAGATCCCGGAAAGCCGAGATGCGAGCATGGGCTACCTACTAGTAGTACATAGTAGCCATTTGCCGAACGAGCACGGAGTAGGTACGGGAGTAAATGGAGTATTCATACATACTTGTACAGCCAATGTGCCCTTCCTTTTGAAGTGATGAGACTGACTACAGTAGCTACTAGTAGCTGACTGGCTGATCCTCACTAATACCACCATGCAGTTCGTAATGCAACATAAGTGATGAGCCTGTCGAGACCTGCAAAGTTCGAAGGCCACCGCCCCCACGCTGCCATGGAAAAAATGAAAGATTGCATCTCAATATTGATTTTTTTTTTTGAGAGAGAGAGAGCCTCATTATCTATCTAACCTTTGCGGTCCTTGTCTCACTGTCTTCGTCATCGTTGTTGTCGTTATTATAGTCTTCGTAGGTGGTAGATGATAATGCACTTACATACTTATACACCTCGGTATCACGTAGGTTTTCCTCAACATGAATACATAAGAAATAGAATAAAATTAAATTAAATTAAATTATATAAATTATAAATGAATAAATAAATGAAAAAGGCCGTCGGAAATTGCAGTCACCCGTGTTGGACTTTATAAACCAGCACGCTAACATTTCTCTCTACACTATCTGCTAGAAGCTATACTCTAGTGAAAATAACAAGGGAAAAAAAAACTTGACCGCTACAATTCTCTTCCAGAAGAACTCATCTTCCCATCGGCCATCATTATACTAGTTCCCCTCCTCCCAAACGCCATAATCCAGCAAAGGCCTTTCCAAGACCTTTTCACCAAACCCTCACGCTAAAAATCGAGGACGCGTCGAGCATAACTCTTCTCGCATATATAGCATCAATGGCATCTATTCAAAGCACGAGAACCCTAGTAATAGCCCCGCTCTCGTTGCGAACCGCTTTCATATCAGCAAGAAAAAAAAAACAAATATAATTGGTTTATAGTCCAGTCATGAGCAAAGCAAACTGGAATAAGGTCAAGATTTTAGTGAGAGAGGCGCGCTTCCAAAAATCTAGCCTCGTGACTTAGGCCACTAGCCAAGATGTAGCGGCTCAGTCTTCTCACATGTAAATAGGTTGATATGATGATCTCCTTGAGCCGCACATCCAAGAATCGGGTGATGGGGGTGGAATGCCGTTGTAGAAATGGGAGATCCTCGGTTTTGCTGCAGGAAGCTCGAATATGGCTCTAGTCGGGAAAGTTCGTTGCCGCTCAAATTAAACACTTTAACAACATGTGCGGAGGTGCCTCTGTGAAGAAGAAAAAAAGGGGGGGGAGAAGGGGGGAGTCATTAGCCAAAGCATATTCCATCTCAAATGGGATGGTGAATAGATATATAACTTACACTGAGAATACTGGCAAATGCTCGTGCACGCTTGCCGTCCGGAGAGTGTCTCGTGTCGTCTGAAAGGAATGCAGGGCCTTGTCCATGCGGATATCCCACACCTTGATTTTGCCATTGCGACTTGCACTTACTAGCTCTCGCTTCCCACCACGTTGCATATGCACGCTCTTGATCCATTGGCGATCTGTCTCACCTTTCCATTTACGCACCATGGATTCCTGTGGCTTCAGCCTCGTATCAAAGACCCGGACCGCACCGTCACCAAACCCAGCCACGAAGATATTGCCCGTCATCTGATCCGACGTAAGAGACGTGACGCATGAACCAGAACGGGCCGGAATGTCCATTGTGCAAGTCTCGTGCCCAGCGAACCATACACGGATGACCCGCACGTCGCCAGCAACAAGAACTCGCCCCGTTGCTTGCTGCCAATCAAACACCATTCCAGCATTGACATTGCTAGGGACCATGTGAGTGAGCGCCCGCCAAGATGTTGCCAACTCAATGTTTTGTTCCGAATCGTAGTTGCGATACACTCGAATCACGCCATCTGAGGACCCAGTCATCAATATTGCCTGGTCGTCCTCGTTGATAAACTTCATATCGCTGATCTTGGAGCCCTCTGGGTTGCCATTGCAGAATTTGTTCAGGCGTCCTTGTTTCTTCCAGTCCCAAACGTAAACCGTGTTGGCGTCATCTGCCACCGCCAAATGATCTTCAAATTGGTGAAACGTCATCTTGGCAGGCTGTGCGCCATTGTTTATGATACCCAGCTGATTGTTCCACTTATGAGCACCCGCAAGCTGCTTGAGCGGTTGGGTTTCCCTCATGATTGTCTCATTTCGTGCCCTCCGCCACAATCTCTCGTTGTAATCGGTGCTGCCGGGCTCATCGGCCTCGGTATTCTTCATCTGGGGCTCCCGGAAATACTCAATCGACCATTCAAGGAACTTGCTCGTGAGTGGCATATTTGGCTCCTTTGTCAGATCACGCTCCTCATATGTGCCAGAAACTGGCTCTCGTGCGGCATTATACGTCGCTGATGGGCTGAAGTAGTCGTTTTGTTCCGGGGGTGCAGATACCCGATCAGGGGATACCTTTGACGAAGGCGACTTTGGTGGAACTGGGCCACTGGGAGTAGTAGGCCTAGATTTATCTTCACTATTGATAAACGACTGGAAGAGAAGGCTAGCCGTCCGTCGCAACAGGCCAGGTGATTGCAGTGGCTGAGGGCTGAGGGCCCCATTGGACCTTTGGCCTAAAGAAGCAGTACTCCTGTTGCGCAATGTCCTATTTGCTCTTCTCTGTATCTCTCCCATTAATCCGTGAGCTGCTTCGCCGAGTGTAGAGCTTATCAAAGCATTATGAACGTAATCGACAATGATAGTGGCTTCTCGCTGCACTTCTGGATGAGGATCGACGCTCAGAATCAAGGCATGCTTCCAAAAAGCCATATAAACCGTATTATGAGAAAGACCATGAGCGGTTGGCTTGATGGTTCCGTCCCTCTGTCGGTGATCTGGTCTGGCGTAGTGCAAACCCATTTTGTGATCCTGTCCGTCGTCCCGAGGAGGGAAGACTAAATACTCCTTCTCCTCAAGGAGCTGCTCATAAGCTGCGACGAGGAACTTGCTCTCGAAGCGAAAGATGAAATGAGACAGGAAAACAAGAAACTCTTTGCGCACTATCGGGCTGCCGTCATTTCCCATGTCGAGAATTGTCCAGGCGATCGACTCCTCGATCCGTGCAACCTCCTCCGTCAGATCCGGGATCCCAAGGAAAGTAGTCAGCGCATGAATCATAGCCGCCCGTACTTCACAGCACGGATCCTTGGTCAAAAAGGCCAGTTTGACATATGCATTTTCTCGAATGCCACGCCACTTGGCTTCAGGCAGATCTTGCCACAATTGGCTGATGCATAGACACGCCCATTGACGCAGGAGCGGATTGACTTCGTTTTGCAGATGGGCTAGACAGTAGCTCATGATGTCTGTTTGGTTGCATACCATCTGACCGTTTCTGTAGCCCTTGCATAACATGGCCAGAATAAACGCACACATAGCCTTGTGCTCATCACCGTTGACGACAGGCAGTGCCTCGGATGGTTTTAAAATCTGTGCAAAGTAGCTGTATCCACTATCCTTGATCAGATCTTGCTGGCATGAAATATCTACAGCAATAAGTCTAGCCCAGATAAACACCATGACAGGTTTTAATTCTGTCGCCGCAGATTGCAGCAGCTTCAAAACATAGGGGAATATGCCTATGCTGAGAGCGAGTTGCACTGACCAAGGCCCTAAGTCAAGGAATCTGCCTAATAATATCAAAGCCCGAACCCTATGCTGCTGGCTAAGGAGTACTTGAAGGACCACCGGCAGTTGATCTGGAGGCTTCTGTGCCACGGCGTCACCTCTGGTGAGGTAAACGTCAAAGGCAGTCAACTGCTCGGTAAAGAAGGTTGAGTTCTGATATTCGTAATCAATGCCCTCGTTTTCTTTTCTTTCTAGCAAGGGCAACTGTGCCAAAGCCATATCAACCGCCAAATCCCAGGTTTCCCACAACGGATGTTGGTGAGTATCCGGCAAGGCAGGATATGACTGAGGGTGGCACCCATATACTGTCATGACCCTTTGGGCCAGAAGAAAATTCCGGAATAAAGCAGCCACCATAAGGTCCTGCCGGAAAAATTTCCGAAATAGATCCCGAGGCAGAGTGGTCCATGCAATGCTATCTGTGATAGCAGTGAAGATCCAGTTGAGCTCCCCGAGAGGCGTCCGCCTTTCCTGTAGACGACCAGGGAGCTTCTTTGCGCGCTCTGGGGTGAGATTAGTCTTGAGAGGATTCTGCAGAACGAAGAACCAGAGAGCCATTTCTATTGGGGTCGTCAGGCACGACGTAAAAAGATCAGCGGGGAGCAGCGGATTGGTGGGAAGATTTTCTTTGACCGCACACGCAGCTAAATGGATATATGGTTTAAAATTTGTCTTAACATAATGAGGATCTCGCGCTGCTGCTTCGTTTTCTTCTTCTTCATGTTTATCAACAAATCGATGGTAATTGTTAAGAATGTTACCAGCCTCCGAGCAGTCCCACACAAAGATGGTAGGTGCCTGAAGCCATTGCTGCAGATCATACAACGAAACAGGGATGTACTGAGTATAGGTCTTATTAAATACCCAAATCTCACCCGACGCCGTCGGTTTTGGTACGCCGTGGCCATTATAATGGAGTAATACTCGTTCGTCTTTGGCGTTGCGGCGAAGTGATATGCAAAACTTCTTGGTCTCTTCAACCGAAGGGTCTAGATATTGCTTATACCGAGCCCTGATAGCTAGAGTCTCGTACTGTGTCTGAAGTGCCTTGCCTATGTTCTCAAGGGCCTTCTGAATCGGTGGAATGGTGGGGTCCGTCCATGCCTCCAGCTTTGCGCCTGGGTTGGTTTTGAGCTGGTCGGGAGGCTCTACCCCAATATTCAAGCATACTGCAAGCGCTGCAGAAACCGTCTTCAGCCGATCTCTTTGACGCCAATCTTGCAGCTCGTATTGCACCGCTTTAGGTTTGGCAGTGGTTTCATGCCGCTTGTCTGTAAAATACATGTACCAATTCTAAAGATCTAAAGTAAGCGATCTACTTTTTGCAGTACGAGAAACAAACAAAGCGACGGGAGGTTGCAATCCTGCAGAAACAAGGACAGACACAGGGGGCCAAAAAAAAAGGGAATAAAGGAGAAGGGGAGGAAAAGAAAGGTAACGTCTTAAGGTGGGAAGGCTGAACAAACTTACATTTGCAAGCTGGGAAATAATATGCTCGGACTGATAATGATCTTCGAACCCGTGTCTAGCTCCCCATTCGCGGATTTCGTCCTCTTCAGGATCTGACTCTTCGATTTGTCGCGGCGCATATTCACTCTTTGAGCGCTGAAGTGATGGTTTCACAGGTCGACTCAGCCGCTCAGGGTCTATGCTGTTGTCGTCCTTGGCCTCATTGATTATGCCATTCTTACGGCCTGGCGCGCTCGAGGGTCTCTTGTCACTCGTCTCATTGTACTGGGAGTCGCGGTCGGAGCTGCTAGTTGATTGGACCTTGAATCTCGACGTCTCACCGCCGTTCAGGGTGGCGGCAGAGGCAGTGGCGGATGCTTGCGAGCCATTTGCACCAGATCGTTGCGTCATCTCGGCTGGAAGTCCATGAGCCGCGGTTCGCAGCTCTTCTAATCGCGCAGGTAATGGAGTCGAGAGTGGCTGGCCGTGGTTGAGATGAGAGGATGTGGCTTCGGTGAAGCTCGCAGCGTGTTGCTGTTGAAGATACTGCCGAGGAGGCGAATTTTGTTGCAGTTGAGGCATGGACATGGTGCTCGTGACGGTCGCGGTCTAAAGTGGAGCAAGACACTACTATCAACTAAATCATCATAACGAAAGCACCCATGCTCAACGTCGCAAGGTGTATGGAATGCTTCATCTACCCAGAAATGATGCAATGGGCGATGGATTGGACAAAAATGAATGAAAATGATAAAAAGGTTTGGGAGTGGGAGGAGAGAGTTGAAAAAAAAAAAAAAAAAAAAAAGGGGGAAAAAAAAAAAAAAAAAAAAAAAAAAGAGGGCGAGGTACTCTCAGCCTTGGGGAGATTTTTGGTTCAGGCCGGCCGCCAGCTTATTGACAACCTAGAACCATGGAACGACGTATCACCTACTCACAGTACTGAGGATATTATTCTTCGGTGTCTAGCACCTTTCCAAGAAGTTCAGAGCAACTGCTCGTACTGGCTGACCAATGCAGGACACTGTGCAACCCACACATGATAGTTCTTGGCTCGCCACTAATAGGGAGGTACTCTGTACTCCGTAGTTGTACATACCCAACGTTGCCCCAAGTGCGAGGGGTCTTTTAGTCCGATGGCAGCAGTGGATGCTATGTTCCTACTGTAGGTGCCTATAAAAAGCCCACTATAACAGCATATAGGCTGCTAGAAAGTACAATACCGATTACTACCTATGTAGCAACAACTATGTCGAAAATTACTGCAATTTTCCCTTACGAGTTCCCACCTCAAGGCAGGTAGAACGCGATGTAAGTATTGCAAATAGCAGATAGTAGGCCTCAGGGAAAGTTTGGCGACCTGTTTCCACAATACAGTATAAAATTAGAGAGATTTGCTCAAGGAGCAGTCTTTTGCCCTCGTTAAGACTCATGGCTTCTTCTCACTCACGGTTCCAGCAATGTAACTCGCTGCAAAAAGACGCTACATTTTTTATAATATAGCGATGTTACAGCAGCTCAGTATTTACTCTAGATACTTGGTATTAATAACCAACCTACACGCCTGTTCCTTACCGTCCGGCATAGCGGTAGCCTTGCTAAACTATCCTATAGCAGAGCAGATTCATGCTCCGCAGTTACGTATGGCTAGGCTGCTGCTTTTGATTACCGCTACCGGGGTTGGAATCTGCCCTTGCCAATGTAACTATTTACCTACCTTTTTTTATATTATTATTTTTGGGGCAGACAATGTTACAATCGATGCTTTTCGGCGATGATATCCAACAGCTTGAAAATTCGGATCAAAGCGCCTAAATATGCGACGCAAGGTAGCAGCACAGAGTTCCTTTGCATCGTTGAGAAGCCCTTTGGGGTTTAGCACTCCAGGCCAATCTTGAAGAAGCGGTCTGTGCGTAGATGCCAGCTGAAGAAGAATACGGAGTACTACTTACTCCATAATATAAAGTGCCTATCGTGGGATTTCGCAAAGCCTTTACGGAGTACAGAGTCCTACTTATGCGCAACGCAATTATTGATAAATTACGGAGCAACTGTTAATCATCGTATACTTACTTGATCCTAGACCGCATTGGCGGCTCATGTGTGTTGCCTGAGAAACATCCTGAGCCCGGGTGTTTACAGGGTATTACTTGTAGGAGCATCTATATATAAAGTAAAATGTGATCGACGAAGGTGCCCCTGCTGGCCGCTCACAAACGTGCATGGCTGGGGGACGAACCAGCTTGTTAGCGCAGACAATACTTTTTGGGCTTACGGAGTAATTGCCCGACAAATGGGCTCAAAGTCATGAAAGACTACTTTGCACGGAGTATTAAAAGGGGAGGAAATGATTGGGAGTATAATAATGAGCAAGCCCTGGTGCTGATCAAACTGTTATGCTAAAACAATTCTCCATAAATCCCAACTCCTCTGTTTTTAAATATGTACCGGGTAATAAATTTTTAAAGTAGTACGGAGTACGGGGTGTTTGCCTCAAGCGATCCGTGACATGTAGGCATGAGCACTATGAGGTCAGCAGTGGACTCTTTATCTCTTGAGCTTCTAGACGAAACGGAGTACCTACACTCTGCGGCTCCTTGCGAATATTGACTGGGAAAAAATTGCCACCAGATTGTTCCTTGCGTCAAAGTGTGCATGGCTTTCCCGTGTTCAGCGCTGAAATGCCTGTCGATGCCCCTCCAGCCCCTTGATTTCTGGACAGCTCCACATCGTCGCCATCTCCGACTTCAAGAGGGCTACCGTAGAGAGACCAGGTGTTCTGACTGTAAAGTAAAGAGGTCCCTGCTAGTCCTGGTGCGCCTCCATGTACAGCGCAAGTCACTGTTGTTAGGAGTCCCCCACAAAGCCATGGTAAAAGCACAGCGGTACGTCCATGCACATTGGTTGAGTGTGCAGCCCCTAAAAATGTTCATTCAAGCACCCCAAGAGCAGCGTCGCCCGCTAATTGGCCCGCCGAAGCAGGGCCCTGGCACTGTGACAGGAGGCCGAAACGAAGCCCAGCTCAGCACCAAAAACGAACCCCGTCCCAACTTCCACCACCAAACCAACAGCCCTCGCTGTGGCTTTTTCCGCCTTCCCAGCTCACTCTCGTTTGGGCTTTTCTGTTTTCTCGGCAACAAGACTATTTCAAAACAATTGCAAGGCCGCCGGCAGTCAGTGGTTCCTCTGGTTTTGATACCTATTTCGCAGGTTCGAAGCGGCAGATCAAACGGGACCTGCTGGTTCCTTACGGGTACTGTTGCGATCGGGGCCCTTTTCTGCTACCACCCAACCCCATTCGCATTTGATTCTCCCAAAAATAGGTGGCCACTGAAATTTCGGCGATATTCCCCCGGATACTTCCAACAGATGCTTGCCCAGCCATCTCGACACTCGAGCTTCGACCCCCTTCTTTCCTAACAATTCCTCAGTCACTCTTTGGTCACGTTGACCCGTCCACATCTTCGTGTGCTTGTGCGCGCACACACACTCACAATCGCCCTTTGCTGCTGTTTTGTGTGCTCAGCTGCTTACCAGTCACGACATTCGTTACACTCTGGCAACCATATCGTTTTATAGTCGGCCTGAGAATACAGCACTACTCATTTTCCGCCAGCGAGCGGCCCACATACGACTATGGCGTTTCTATTCAAATCCAAGAAGCACCAGGACCGCACAGTTACAAGTCGCGACGGGAGTTCAGGTTCTCAGGGGTCCATTCAAAATGCCGCCGGACGCGCGGTAGTTAGAGACGAGAAGAATACGGCACCGCAACGCGCGACGCCAACAGGAAGTCTAAATTCCATTGATAATGATGCCAGCACTTCCAGCCCTGACCAGAGCCAAGCTCATGGTCGACGTGGAGGCAGCGTTGATACGCCTCAGTCGAGTGACTTGCCAGTAAGTAACCCTGGGTTGGAGCCGATTGAACGGGGCTACCAATTTTTTTTTTAAATTTTTTTTTGTATTGATGTGATATCTAACGGGCGGAATCAAGTTTCGAAACACTCCACCCGCGGGCAATCCGAATGCTTCTCTCTACCCATGGTCGCAACGCCGGTTGACTTACACTTCGTCGCATCCGAGTCCGTTTCCTCGATACGGCGCCGCCGTGAATGCGGTCAGCTCAAAAGAAGGAGATATTTACTTGATGGGTGGTCTGATCAATAGCTCAACAGTGAAGGGTGATCTTTGGATGATTGAGGCTGGAGGCAGCTTGAATTGCTATCCACTGGCGGCCACCGCAGAAGGGCCAGGACCTCGAGTTGGCCATGCCAGTCTGTTAGTCGGCAATGCTTTCATCGTTTATGGTGGAGACACCAAAATTGATGATAACGATATTCTGGATGAGACTCTATATCTACTTAATACCTGTGAGCATCCCTGATGAACGTAAATGATAATAATACCCAAGGTTCTTACCATACTCTAGCAACACGACATTGGTCTCGTGCTTTGCCTGCAGGACCTCGTCCATCGGGACGCTACGGCCACTCACTTAACATCCTGGGTTCTAAGATATTCATATTTGGTGGCCAGGTCGAAGGGTTTTTCATGAATGATCTCTCTGCGTTTGATCTCAACCAGCTGCAGTCGCCAAATAATCGATGGGAGATTCTTATCAAAGCAGAAGCGAGCCCCAAGATTCCTGCTGCACGGACAAATCATTCCATAGTGACATTCAACGATAAGATGTACCTGTAAGTGAGAAAAATCCCTTTTTTGGTTGCGATCCCCTCTTAACCAGTCTTATCAGGTTTGGTGGCACAAATGGGTTCCAATGGTTCAATGATGTTTGGTGCTACGACCCTGCTGTCAACAAATGGGCGCAGTTGGATTGCATTGGCTACATACCTGCTCCTCGTGAGGGCCACGCCGCTGCTATAGTAGACGATGTTATGTATATTTTCGGAGGCAGAACTGAGGAGGGTACAGATTTGGGCGACCTTGCGGCGTTTCGCATAACCCAGCGAAGATGGTATACTTTCCAAAATATGGGGCCCTCTCCCTCTTCTCGGTCGGGCCATAGTATGACAACTGTTGGAAAGTCTATTGTAGTGCTTGGCGGAGAACCTAGCACCGCCTCTCCATCTACTAATGACCTCGGTATCCTTTATGTACTGGATACGACTAAGATTCGATATCCCAACGACGCTCAGGGAGCAGGACCCCAGAGAATACCGCAAGCACGACGACCCAGCGACGCATCGAACCCTAATAGACAACAGCCAATTCGCGATGTGTCGAATGGAGGGGGTCCCCAGGACTCCAGGAAAATAGTTGGCGGCCCGTCTAGTATCAGCACCACCCTCGGTGGCCAGAGAATACCTTCCAATGGTATGGAGGCCATTGGCTCGCCGGGCTTTGGAGCTCCAGGCTCGCCCCCCCCTGTTGGAGGGCCGCCAGGAGTACCGCCAGGGTCCAAGTTGCCTCGAGCTGCCGCGACAGCAAGCCCGTCTGGACCACCCCCACAAGGCCCAACTCCAGCTAAGCCAATAGCTGATCCATCTGGCGTGGGACGTGTCCGAGGTCCCTCGGCTGACCGTGCGGCAACGACGGCCTCACCACAGCTGACATCTCTGCCGTCGCCAATGGCCCGCGAAATAATACCAGAGGGCGAAGTAGCAACGGGCGCTAGTCCGTCTGCCACCGCTACCGCTGTCAATGGACGGCGAACACCAACCACGCCTACTCAAGTTTCTAGGTCAGGATCTAAGCAAGGCTTCTCAAGCGGCGATGCCTTGAGGAGCGATGCTTTGAGGAACGATGCTATGAGGAACGATGCCATGAGGAACGATGCCTCAAGAAGCGATGCCTCAAGAAACGATGCCTCAAGAAACGATGCCTCAAGAAACGATGCCTCAAGAAATGATGCCTCAAGAAACGATGCCCTAAGGAATGATGGCTCAAGGAATGATACCTCCAGGGGTAAAATCCGGGCTGGTAACTCTCCAGGCTCAGTTGATAATACAGTGGAGGGTATGCAGAGAATCGTACCAAATCGACCAGCATCACCTCCACCTCCAACTAAGTCGATGGGCAGTTCCCTGAACCGACGTTCATCTGGTCGAAATTCGCAGACTGTTGCTCTTTTAAAGGAGCTTGATTCAGCGCGAAACCGAAATGCGTGGTATGCCTCCGAACTCGAATTAGCTAGGAAAGCAGGCTATGTTCCCAATGCCTCCATGGGGCCGGTGCTTGATAGCAAAGCCATTGAAACCTTTGATGACGAAGACCGGCCGTTGATCGAGGCACTTTTAGCTATGAGAACGGAGCTGGCGAATGTTCAGAATGCTGTTGACAAACAAGCCATTGTTGCTGCTAAGCAAATTGCGGAAGCCGAGAGGCAGCGAGATGTCGCCATTCAAGAAGCTGTTTATGCCAAGGCTAAGTTAGCCGCTCAGAGTGGTGGAAGCGCATCTAGTACGCCTCAGCCCGACAGCGAGCGAGATGAACTTGGTGCCAGATCAGCCGAGATGAGTAAGAAGCTTGCATCTGCACTCAACCACCAAAAGAATCTTCAGATGCAACTAGATTCTTTGAAATCTGAGTATGACGCCGAGAAGAAGGCTCGCAAGCTTGCTGATGATACGACAATGGCGTCCCAGAAGCGCATGGCCGATTTAGAGGCCTACAAGCAGCAAACATCAGGAGAAGTTGAACGTCTCAAAGCAGAACTTCACTTGACGCAGCGTGAAGCCCGAGAGAAATCAGTTGCCTGCGCTGAGGCGGTGGCTTCTTTAGAGTTGCTTGTGGTTGAAAAGGATGCCCTTTCAAGGAAGTATGATGAAGTTGCAGATTCCTCAAACGGTCGAGAAGAGACATTTGAATCTCTCAGGGCTGCTATTGAAGCGTCACAAGATGCCACTACCCATCTCGAGATGAAGCTTGAAGAAGAGAGAGCCCAGAGAGAAAAAGTCGAAAGCAAGCTAAGTAACCTCAAGGTTGAGCACGAGGCTCGTACAGCAGAACTAGTCGCTGTGACTCAACGCTTGCGAGATGCTGAAGAGCTTGCCGAGAAGCATGCTACTGAAGCACGAACACATCGGGAGGCTGTTCTGTCTGGACTTCACAAACTCACCACGAAGGATGAAGCCAAAGCGCATAATGTAGACGCCGATCGTGCTCTTGCGCTGCAGAGCCAGCTCACTGCTGCGAATGCGTTGGTTAAGAAGTACCAACACGAAGCAGATATAGCTGCTGACAGGCTGCGTAGTGCGGAGGAACGAATCGCTGGACTTGAACAATACCAGGAGCAATCTAGTCGCGAGGGTGTTGGTATTCGACGACAGCTTCAGTCGGCTTTGAGGGAAACCCAGAGTCTCCAGGCCGCTCATGCTGACGTCAAAAATCAGTTGGCGGCTCAGCAGCTTGAAACGAACGCTATGACTGTGCAACATAATGCTCTTAAGGATATTCTTGTTGAAAGGGGCATTAGCCCCACAGGTGCTTCTGTTAGATCTCGCAGTCTTACGAGTCCACGAACAAACTCTCCTGAGCAAAGTCGCCTGCGAGAGCTTGAGGCTCAGCTAGCCAACATTAGTGCTGCTCATGAGGAGACCAAGCAGACGTTTGCTAATCAGGCTCAGGACTCTGAAGCTGCCTATCGTGAGAAACTTTCGCAACTCGAGAGCGATTATCAATCAGCGGTACATTATGTCAAGGGAACAGAGAAGATGCTTAAACAACTCCAGGAGCAACTGTCACGCTATAAGACGGAGAACGGTCATTTGAAGTCGGAAATCGTGGAACTCGAAGATAAACTGCAGGCTGGTTCTGATAAATCGGCTCCGTCTGAATGGGAGCAAGAGCGTGCTGCCTTCCAGAACAGAATATCCGGACTGGAGGCCGAGTTCCGGGACTCCGCTGCTCAGCTAGAAAGTGATCTCGAAAGTCTCAAAGCCGAACTTCTGGAGAGCAGACATCAACGAGACGACGCGGTCAAGAACAGCAATGAGGCTAGTAAATCCTTGAGCACCCAACGCAAGGAGCTTGAACAGTTGCAAGCCGAGAATGCTCTTCTCGAACAGCGCGCGGCCGATGCCGAACAAAAAGTTTCCTTGCTTCTAGATCAAGTCGAGCACTCCGTCGATACCTACCGTCGCCGAAGTCGACACGTTGTCAGTATGAATGCTGAAGGAATAGTGCCCGCGAATGGATTAGGTCTCGGCCACAGTCGCAATGAAAGCTCCGAGGGCGAAAGTATCTACGAAGGAAGCAATCTCGATAATAGGAATAGCGCTGCACTTGATAATCTTGCCAGCGAGCTAGAGACTCTTCGTAACCACTGGGAGACGACAAACAAGAATTACCGATTGAGTACTAACTTCGACTTTGATTCTACGAGTACTCTTAAGAAAGATGATGACACTCCCGTCGGCGTGGGCATGAGTGAGAGCCTTGCAGATTGGAGAAAGCGACTCGACACGGAACAGCACCCAGAGACGGATAGATCCATGCAAGATTGAGCCAATCTCATGTTTTGGATATTGCTACGATTGCATGAACGATATATATACCAGCCTGTTGCTTCATTCTATGTCTTCCAAAAGAAATTCCAAAAATTCCAAAAATTCCAAAAAAAAGTCTTGGGCTTCACCCAGAATGTTTGCTTTTAGGGGAGAGAGAAGGGGTGGTCTAGCTGAGACCCCCTCTTAATAAATCCGATGATTATTATTCGCCATTCGTAATGGCCAGCCTAATAATACATGTCACTGAAATGCCTAAATCTCTGTGTTTAATAGTACAGCTATTCTTTCTTCGACCTTTTTTTTTTTTCTTCTTCTTTTTTTCTCTCTCCATCCTCTCCTTAATTACGATTCTTTACTTCTCATATTTGCGGCTCGTTTGAATACGAGCTTGTTTATTTGTTACGATACACATAACGGCCTGTTCCGTATGGCGCATGCGCTTGCTCTCTCCAGGAGGGATGTGAATCTGCTTGAAACACGATATCATTTTTATTCGGCTCTTTGGCTCTTTCTCTATATCTGTCTCTGTCTCTGTCTCTCCGTCTCTCTGTCTCTCTGTCTCTCTCTTCCCCAACTGCCTCGATGGAAGGGGGGTTTCTTTTTCAATGGGATAGCCTCCTTTGTTTGTACAATAATTGTGGAAGTGTATGCGTGATCTTTTTATCGCTACTCTTTTTTTTTTTTTTTTTTTTTTTTTTTTTTTTTTTTTTTTTTTGGGGTTTTTTTTTTTTTTTTTTTTTTTTTTTTTTTTTTTTTTTTTAATTTCTTCTTTCTGTGTTAGGGGCCGCTTAAGGGGGATACTCAAAAATAATCATGCAAAAAGGGGGGAAAATGCTTTTTAATCTTTTTCTTTTCTTTTCTCTTCTCTTCTTTTCTCTTCTTTTCTTTTCTTTTTTTTTTTCCGTGATTTTGCATGGTTTGGCTTATTTTAACTATTTTACTAAATGATGAGAGACGAATTGCCCGGTCCTAGTTAAAATAATTTGTGTCCCCTTTAAATAACTTTTATCGTATTAGTGAGACTTTTTTTGGAGTACAAAAGACTTGAGCTTTTAGAATTTTGGTATTCATCTTCTTTGGATGCTTATACGATTCGTACGCTTTTATTAGATACTTGCGGTTCGTTAACCCCATGTATATATATATATGTACATTGCTTATTATTCTCATCTAGGTCTAGATGGAATATTGAAAATTTGATAGATGTCTTTGCCCAACGCTCGATTTGCCAAACCCCCCCCCCTCCCCTTCCGCATAATTATCCATCTGCTACCCAAGAACATCTAAGCCGCAGCCGCCATGAGGGTCTTTTGAATCTTCAAGCATCGCCCAAAGTTCAGTTTCGTCCCGTCCTTGGGCATATGCTCACCACTCGCGATACAAAGGACTCTCATCTTGGGATCATACCTCAGCCCTGTGAGCAGTTTGGGCGTGATGAGGAAGTACTGGCTTGTATGCTCGCGGCAGGCGATCTCTACCATGCGTTCGTGGACCATGCGCTCGTTGCGGGGATCCATGCCTTGATTGATTTCGTCAACAACGCGGAAGGGCGACTGGGCCATGGATTGGAGGGCCATGAGGAAGAAGATTGTCGAGACGGCGCGTTCGCCGCCAGATTGTCGGTGGGCATTGAGTTGTTGGAGAGTTTCATTTTCTCTGTTGTAACAAAAATTTTCCCCCATGGTTAATTCCTTGTAATTGATTGATATAGAAGAAGGGATCAAGGGGACAGGGGGGCGGAAGTGGGAAGAAACAACGAAAAAGGGACGTACCGGAATTTGACCATAATATCCAAGGCCCATTGGTCAAAATCTTCGTCTTTATGGACGCGAACTTCGCCAGCGCAGCTAATCTGCTCGAAGTTGTAGGCGAAAGCATCGTTTATCTTGGACACCAGTGCATTCAACTTAGGCTCCCATTTACCCATCAACGCATCCAGCTGCTCAGTTAGTGCAGTGAGTTTGCCGCTTGACGCATCCATCTTCTTCATTAGCTTGGCAATTTCCTGTTCGCGCCTCTCAAACTCTCGAATCACGTTAGGATTGGCTGTGTGAATGAGTTCAAGATTTGCCTGCTCGGCAGAGATGTCCATCTCCACCTCTGCCGACGTTCTACCTTCAGCCAAGGAGCTGTACAGATCCCTTTTTTCTGGATTCTCATTGATGACCTCCCGAACCTTATCAGATAGTTGGCGGCCTAATTCTCTGGCTCGGCTCGTTTCTTCAGTGGCTTGCTGCACAATAAGTCTCTCTTGTTCAAGTTTTTCCATGATACTAGAATTGCGAGCCTTGAGACCCTGTATGTCGGACTTGGCCTCGATATGTCGTATCTTTGCTTCCAGGAGGTCATTATGGGCTTTTCGGATTTGGCCGAGGGCCTCTTGATGGCGAAGAACGAGTTGTGCTCTTTCTATTACTGCTTTGTCCCACTCAAACCCGAGTTCCACAATTCGCTCCCGGACCTCACGCATGGCTTGCTCGCTTGCCACTTTATGACGTTCCTCGGATTCTGACTTGGGTTAGCATAATTACCAGAGATAACTGCAAATAATCCACTAGAATACTAACCTATCTTTTGCGGTATCAATTGCCATTTCTGGAATTCTCTTTGCAGCACGTTCTTCTCCGTTCTCAGTTGTTCCTTGACCATGTCAGCACCCCGATCTGGATATTCAAGCTGAAAATGGGGGTGGTTTTTTTTTTTTTCTTCACTTACAACTTTGCCTTGTATTTCGGCCTTTTGTTCTTCAAAGGTTCCATTCTTCTCTCTCAATTCCTTATATTTTGCTGTCAGGATCTCCACTTCTCCACTAACTTCGGTCAACCGTCGATTTAATTCAATCTTTTCTTGTGAGTCCACAGGCTGAGAAGTCCAGAACCTTCCAGGTTGGATCCTCTTGGTCACTGTTGTCATTGCATTGGGACCATACTCCTTGCGTCGGCGAACCATATACTGCTGCTTCCCAGCTGCCCATTGATTGATTCTCCCATGATGGACGAGTTTTTCATACTCGTCATCGTTCTGGTCTCTTAGTGAGATACCAGACAGATGCAGTCTCTTTTCAGCGCAGAGCATGGCAAGGACTGGCTCAGGGCCCTCCAAGCAGCTTAGGGCAAAACCATCCAAGCCCAGTGATTGAGCTTCGTCGATACTGACAGGGGACCTAAAGGCTGCTAGAGGCTGCAAACAAGTTCTAATAACAGCAGATAAACTCATCTCGCGGTAAAGCTGGTTGGTCAATTTCCTGTGATCATTTTTGGTCTGTGCTGTAAAGCAAAGGAAGTCGTCGCTTTGCAGCAAAGCTTGGACTTGGTCGGAGTAGCGCTCATCCTTGACCGAGCAGCACAGCATTGGTGGACCAAAGACTTCCTTTTCAAATTCATTTTGGTGCTCTTGAACCCAATCCCAGGCTGTAGCCAATTCAGGGAAGTTTTTCCTCATAAAACTCAGTTGCTGACCCTCTTGGGTATCAAGAGACTCTATATCTGCTTTCAATTTTCGCTTTTCTTCCATCTTGGCCCTTCCCTTTTCTTTGACTTGGTCTATCTCGCCTCCTAATCGACGTTGGTCGGCTTCAATTTCTCGCAAGTTGTGCTCCTCAGCTCGCTAAAATGTTTTGTCAGCTTAGGAGGAGAGCGAACAGGTTTGAGAAAACAGAACTCACAATCTTTTGATTCCAGTCGCCTGCATTGAAATCAGATGGACGATTTTTCAAATCTGCCTGTAGAGTTGTGATCCTAGACTTGGAAGCTGCCACGTCTTTCTTTTTCTCATCAAATCCTTTGCGCTCGGCGCCTATCTTGTTAGACCATTCTTTAACGTCGTCTACTGCAGTACTAATTTCCTGCGCTAGATTCTGCGCTGCTATCTGAGCATCCCTGACAGCATTCACTCTTGATGGAATGGCAGCTTCAATTTCTTGCGCGTACACCTGCTTGTGGTTGACTGCTTCTAGCGATGGCCCACTCTCTTCCTCGAGACGCTTCAATCTGCTCTCAGCCTCCTTCCTGCGATCTTTTGCTGCTAGGTGGTTATTTCGCGCTTCTTGATATTGGGCAATGACAAGGGCGCCTTTGAGATTGTTGACTCGTTCCTGAATTTCTTCTCGCTCGCGTATTCTATCCACGTCGGCTTGCAAACCTTGTTGACGACTTTGTAGATTCTTTAGGGTTTCAGTATCAGAATGTACGGCCTCGGCGACCTCCTTCTTGTCTCTATGAAATTCTTGGAGCTGCCGATGCCACCGTTGCATTTCCTCGGGCGCAGCAGCGCGGAGAGTCTCATGAAGTAGTTCCACTGGGGTGCAGGCAGCAAACTCGACCACTCGATCCTGCGGAAGAAACTGACACAAGTTGTCTACCTGAATCTTGAGCATTTGCATTAATGACTGTATCTTCTTATGAGTTGTCTCTTTGCCGTTTAGCCACCATTTTTGAATATTCTGTTCGCGACGAATCTGAACTCGTATGACATAGTTGGACCGGTCCTGAGGCCTCTTGTGGAGTTCGATCTCGATGGTTGCTGTATCCTTGCCATGTTTTACAAATTCCTTGACAGTTCCCGCACGACCAAGATGCTTGGGACTGTATCCAAGCCCTAGACAAATAGCGCACACCAAAGAACTCTTTCCGGTGCCATTTGGGCCGATAACCATGTTGAGATTTGGACCAGGCAAAAATTCGGCCTTTTCATATGTAACGAAGTTTTGTACACTGACACGAACGATAGCGCCTGGTTGGAAACCATCCTCGGCTGTTGGGACTATCCTCCGCCGCGATTCGCCTTCTGATTTGGAATCCAACCGTCGTCGTTTTGAGGTATCATCTTCAGAATGTGTGCCATGGTTTTCTGTATCGCTGTCATCTTCATCTTCCTCCTCGGAACGCCGTCGGCGGCGTGAACTCCCAGAGTTCATGTTTGTTAACAAACTGCGCCAGGTTTATTCAGGCGTGTGAATATGAGAGAGTGAAGCTCTGGCACTGCGACTTCTTGCATTTGAAGCAGTTGGGGTAGGTGAACGGAGAGTTTGTACGACGCGGTTGGACGCGTTTTAAGAACTCCGACCCCACCACTACCACTTAACGCCAGATCTTATCAAGTACCTCGGTACTTTTAACCCCACGCCTCTCTTTACCAGCGAACAGTTACCAACATTTAATTCACCGTTGCGCAGCCCATATCCAGTGAACAAAAAAAACTACGTTAAACGTTTACGAGGGTACTGTGTTAGTAGTTGCTGGGCTAAACGAGGAGAGGAAGCAAGAACAGGGTACGGGGCACACTTATGTACTCGAGGTGCCTAAGCGAGCCCAAGCTGTGCCGTCACCAGGTACCACCAGGTAGTAAGTATCAATGCATCTAGAATACATTCGCTGGCCCTATTGGAAGTAAGCAGCATACGCAGTCAAAGTATAACAATAAATAAATAGTACTTAAATTACTCTGTAATTGCTCCAAAGAAACAGGGACAAAAAAAATCGGCAAAAATAATTGTCTCTGCGTAATCTGGGAATCGAACCCAGGGCTCCCCGACGTTGCTCGGATGGCAACGGAGAATTTTACCACTAAACCAATTACGCTATTATCAGTGATATACAAGATCTGATGTTGAAAGAGTCTCTCAATATAGTAAACTATATCCATAGCATCTCTCATACTTTTGCATTCTATATCAATTCAATGTCCTCGATCTTGGTTTTTGCCGTAGAGCGACCATTTCATTGATCCCAAGGGCTCAAGGGTGCTACACTAGGTAAATCTATGATGCTTTCAAGAGTAGGGACGGATCGGGAAAGCTAAAACTGAGCTGTTTGTCATTGCTGAAGCAGCTTCTGTCAGTATAACAGGTCGACAAGCAGAGTCTCCAAGGGAGAAGCAGTACCGATGTCGCCAATATAGAGGCTGTAAATACCCTCTTTAATGGTGTGCCAGAAGGTTCAAGATCCTTATTCATAGCGCTGCAGTAATTATCAACAGCCCCTGTAAACGAGCCTAACATTGATTGGTGGTTGGGCGATATTGATGATGATGTTCGAGGCATGTACTTTAAAACAACCATCCATCTCAATGCACCCAAAGCAGCAAGCAAAGCCCCGCTAGAACCATCAATATCGGCTCAATTGCCTCATGGTGTTACGTCTATGACTGATCATCGTATTACATCTCAAGTTGCAATGAACACCTTTACAAAATACATAGATAGAGAATGGCGTGTTGTGGGCAATGCCATTCCACGTACATTTATTTACCCTAGAGGTATCTTTACAAATCTCACTAAAAAACACCCCTACCCCTCTGGAGCCATTATTGGCAGTATGCCCGGTAAAATAGAGCTGGCTGGAGCGACTGCCGTCTACCTGAGTATGGAATGATCTGAGTTTCTCGTGGGTTTGTGCTTGCCACATGGAACATAGAAGAGCTCGAAAAGCGAGCAGAAAAAGTATTGAGGGAGGACTTGCTGAAGACTGGACTCATAGGTTTGCCGAGTGGAGAGATACGAGAGATACACTTGGATCTCCTCCTAAGCTTGGCATGAGGGGCCGAGATCTCCGATTGTTGGACAAGCCGCTTAGTCATGTTTCAACGTCATCCCTTGCCAACGAGCAACCTCATGCCTCATGCCTACATTACCATAACCTATTAAGTCGTGTTGACTAAACTTTGCGATGGCTATTTTACACTTGAAATTTCGATTTGCGATATTGAATGAGCATTGTACTCATGTGGAGGAAAAAAAGACACGATAAATACTTAAAAGCAGCATGGGTAATAATCTAATCACACGTTGTTTACCAGTATGCTTTGCATCTTCTTCGACGTGTAGCAATGCATTTGAATAATATCGCCTCACTTTGGAGTAGGTTTGGAATTGAAATAGCTTCAGCAACAGAAAAAATCTGATCGTCTTGCGAACATGGATCTGTACAATGAACTCCGTTTGTCCAACAGCATCTATATGTTGTTCCATCGTGAGGTGGAGCGGCACCTTCATTGAGGTCTACTTAAGCCATGTTTGCCACAAAGCAGTGAAACAGTGGATTAACAGAACCATAACTAATAGTCTATGCAGTAATACTAAGTAATACGAAGCTAAAGATGACACGGCATTTTACAATGCCGTGCTCGCCGTGCTATTCTCGTGCTTTAGTATGCATATGTGATCGTGATGCTGCATCCACCGTCTCACAGTTGAATTCCAATACCTGTCGCCCATATCTGGAATGCGTCACAACAGCCATATGATGTATGATAGGGTTACATAAGTTGAGACGATAGCATACGCTTGATAAACGATCCTTCCCTGTGCACTTCTGACCTTCGGATGGAATGACACGAGTCTGTCTCAATCCCAAATTCCAGCGCCGGCCTTCTCCCTTTTTTTTTTCTCTTCAGCGTCTGGCTGCCAGCTGTCTGCCACTAATACAAGGTACCCAGGCCACTACTGGCCCAGTAAACAATTGCATTCCTTGTCTCTGGACAGCTGAGTTTCATCAACTGGCATGCCTTTCCCCTCCTCTAAAGTCCTTTTTCTTACTACCTGACCACCGTCTCTCTCTTTTTTTTTTCTCCCTCTCCTGCGCGCTCGCCTGCCACGCACCACTTGCCACGTCTTTTCTTCCCCATTCTTCGATTCTTCTCTACTGGACGATTCTTTCTCGTGACTACCTTGTTTAAGCTGCTCTTCACATTACTTTTCCAATCTTCAACGCGTATTCTATTAGGCCTCGTTTGTTGTCTATTCTCTTACTAGCAACCAAACATCTTGCCTCTTCACACCTATATCACAATCCACGTTTCTTGCAGGTTGTCTTTGAGTATTATGTGCTAATTCTACTACACCTTCGCGGCGATCAACATGGCCGAATTTATCTCAAAGACTCGTTCGCCTCTCTCCGAAACCACGAATCGCCTCAACGCTCCTTTCCCTATCCCAGACCATCAAAGCTACAAGGCGCGATATAATCAGCCAGACATCTCTCAATGTCAAGGTCATTATACAGATCAAAATATGCAGCTGGACCCGCGCAACCAGGCAATGGTTTATGATGCCTATGTTCCTGTTGTGTCAGTGCCGAGGCCGCCACCGTCAGCAGAGGAAGCAAAACGTCTTTCCCAGGCGTCCTATGCTTCTACTTCCAGCAGCCAAAGCAGAAAAAATTACAAAACACACATTGGGCCATGGCAATTGGGAAGAACTTTGGGGAAAGGTTCATCAGCTCGCGTTCGGCTATGCCGCCATAGCATCACCAATCAGCTCGCAGCTGTCAAGATCGTCAATCGTCGGATGGCGTATCTTGTTCAGGATAGCAGCCTGGCTGCCCTTAGCAAGTGGGATTCAAGTCTCCCGGAAATTAATGGCGAGATGCGTGTTCCTGTGGCGATTGAACGCGAAGTTGCTATTCTTAAGCTTATTGAACACCCTAATATCATGAAGCTCTATGATATATGGGAGAATCGCTCTGAAATGTTTGTCTCTTGTCTTCATTTGAAATCAACCTTATATATGCCTGGCTGAGAACAAATTTATTGACCAAGCTTTTTAGTTATCTCATTCTTGAATACATTGATCAGGGTGATCTATTCACCTTTATCAATACAAAGGGAAGATTATCTGAAGAGGTGGCAATCTATTTCTTCCGGCAGATGATCAGCGCCATTGCCTACTGCCACTCGTTTAATGTGTGCCATCGTGACCTAAAGCCTGAGAACATCTTAATTACTGCTGACCTTCAAATCAAAATTGCCGACTTTGGCATGGCAGCTCTTCACCAAACAGCTACTCATCGACTAGCAACGGCTTGCGGCAGTCCCCATTATGCGGCACCTGAACTTCTCAAAAATCGACAGTATCGCGGAGATAGAGCCGATATTTGGAGTATGGGTGTGATTCTCTATGCCATGCTGTCTGCAACGCTACCTTTTGATGACCCCGACTTGCGGGTCATGATGGGCAAGACCAAGAAAGGTCAATATGAGATGCCAAACTTCCTCAGCCCTGAGGCTGAAGATCTCATTCGCTGCATGCTCCAGGTCAATCCTGATCATCGCATTACGATGAAACAGATTTGGCAACATCCATTAATCCAAAGGTATAATTATCTAGACGATTTTGGTGTAAATACTGGCCAGCCTCCGGACACCCGAAAGGGATTTCAATATGCCCCAATTCCGCCGCATGAGATTGATCCTCAACTGTTGCGGCAGCTGCGTTCTCTATGGCACATGTTTAGCGATGACGACTTGGAAATGAAGTTGGGCTGCAAAGAGTAAGTAAATTTATAAACGAGTGTTCATTCTACCCCATAATGACTTGTGTCTTACCATGAATTAATTTAGGGCCAATGATCAAAAAGCATTCTACTGGCTCCTATATAATTACCGTGAACAGCAATTAGAAGATTTTAAGCCGGAGCTATCCCACTCGATGAGTGATTACCATCATCTCAAGCCAAACTCTTGGAAGAAACGCGTTTCGACGTGCGAATTCTCGCAACCTAGAGCTAATGGCCACGGAAGATCCATCTCCCGATTTACGGTCATCTCCACCGCGGCAGAAACTGAAGCTGGGACTATTCAGAGTTATGATCCTTACAGGGGCAGCCGAATGCTCAAGACTTGCGGCTCACAAGCTAGCCACACGAGAATCACCGTCCATCGAGATGGCGAGATTCTGGGTATTCAAACCTCGCAGTCGACTAGGAAACGGAGCGGATCGAACGCCACTCGTCGCCGGCGGGCTAGCTCCGTGAGAACACTTACGACTGGCCGTCCTCAGTCGTCGAGGGGATCTGTGAGCTCTTTACATAGCAATAGGCAAGGAACACCGCAGATGCATGGTCCTAGTCTAAGACACAAAAGAGGAGTAGATTTTTCGCACATTCGCAAACGATCAGCTTCCACAGCGCAGGTTCAACACGGGTCACGCCGCTCGCGAACAGGTTCCTTCGCAACTGATAGATTTCTGCACCGAGTTCCCTCGAGACCCCGGTCACTAACACCGGAAATGCCCCAGCTGCCGGATGGTACCTATCCCATGGCCAACGGCGGTCCCATTCTTCTCAAAGACGCCTCGCTTTTATTTAATGAAGAGCTGCGACACTTTAGCAACAACATAGCCAAAGACTGTGATGACGCGTTTAGGAGCTCCCTCATTGAGGATGACTCTTTCTCTGGTTCATTGGCAGATGTAGAGAGGAAGCAGCGTGACTCAACGCCATTCTCCTTTACAATCGATTCTCCTTCAGAGGCGACGGCCCCAACAGAATTCTCAAATCAATCTTGGAGCAGCCGTCCTTTGCCACCGCTTCCATCAGAAAACGGAATTAAGAGTCAACAGACCACTACAGTGAACTCTCGACCAGTTTCAAGAGCTGATGATGGAGATGCCTTGGTAGACCAAGTCAACCGGTTAGCATTGCCCGTGCTGCTTTCGAAACACTCGGATCGCCGAGTTGTGTCAGCTCCAGCCTATAATCAGGTCAACCGACGGCCCGGTACCCTCCCATGCATCAACGAGAATCCGGGCGTGAATTCCGCCAATGTGGAAAAGGCTAGGATCGTGTCGGCGCCACCGCACACGCCATCAAAGAAGGCAAGCCGCCATATGAGTGGCGTTGAGTATTTGAACCAAGTCGAAAACTCAATCAGGGTTGTAACCTCGCCTACTGCAGAAAGTCCTGTCAAGATTCCTGAGCCACTGAATGTGCGAAAGAAGATAACCAAGGAAGACCTTGGGCGAGCTTCACACCAGCAACAGCAAGTACTCGGAAATAGTGCAGGAAACCATGAACAGCAGCATGTGCAGGATGCTTCACAGTCAAGCCTTCATAGCCCGGTGAAGAAGAAGAGGTCGTGGTTCAAGCGGTCATTCAAGATTGACATAGAAGATGAAACTCTAGTGGAGTCGAAGAATGACAAGCAGCGAACCGTGTCGTGCGAAACGCATCAGTCTGGCTCGAGCTCCACTACAACAAACGAGTCTAAGAGGAGAAACTTTAGTTTCCCATTTTGGAAGAGCAATAGAAACAGAGATTCCAAGATGATTATTGAAGGTAAGCATAGCTACATATTTAATTAGTTACTATATACGAAGCTGAAGGATGGCTAACATTGTGCTCACAGATAACGCAAGCCGACATCAGCAGATGGCCACCAAAGCCGATAGAAGAGAGCGAGAATGGCATCAGTCACCATCGGGTAGCAGTCGCAACATTGAGGTTAAGCAGAATTGGCTTACTAGGCTATTCCGCGTCAAGCCTGCGACTAGCTATATTTGCATGACCTTGTCGCGCAAACGTGCTCGGCAGGAAGTTGCAATTCTGTTGCGCCAATGGCGCAGGTACGGTATTAGGAATGTGCAAGTGGATAAGGAACGCAACATTGTCTTTGCGCGAGTTGGGGCTAAGAACTGTGAGTTGCAATTCTATATCCTATGTTGACTAGCTTCGGAGAGTCACAATTTTTTTTTTCTTTCCTTTTTGGAGGCAGAGCTGATAAAAACCTTTTTGCGCAGACCTGAATCTTAAAGAGGTTGCGTTTGCAGCAGAGGTGATGACGGTGATTGAGCATGGTAAGAAACAGCCGCTCAGCATTATTCGCTTCACACAAGAGCGTGGTGCCGCGAGCAGCTTCCACAGAGTTGTGGATACGATGAGGATTGTGTTTACCGACCGCAACCTCGTGGTTAAGGACCGAAGCAAGCAGAAGATGATGATCAAGACTCTAAATTCGTGATGCGCTCTCTCGCTCAAAAGCCCAGGATAAGTAACCCTTGGGGCAAACTAATTACTTCGAAGTCAACTGAATATACGACGATACAAAATGGATTCTCGAGGCGCTGTGGCTATTAACGATGGATTCAATGGATTCAGACTGCATTTTACAAAAAAGTTCATGGCGGTCGGAAGTTTTTTCGGTTTAAGGCTTTTTTTTTCTCTTTTATTTCTTTATAAATGAACATTTCGAATTGGAGAGCAAGAGCTATACTCAAGGGGACGGGGCTGTATTGTGGTGGTAGTGGGGTTGAACAACAAAGCTAAGTGGATGAACATTAATGTTGTTGGATCGAAGAACTGGAAAATGATGTACGGATTACTCTTGGCTTTTGTTTCTTTTGTACAAGACGCTGGCATCGACAATTGAGGTCGAAATGAAGGAAAAGAACATTGGCTCCTGAGAGATACAGAGACAGCTGGGTTGATGGCTGTTAATTTTAGTCACGAGGTGGCTGGTTACTCGAATCAGTTGTAATTAGAGGACATGAGCATTGCTTTCCATAGCTGAACTTTTATTTCATTTGTTAGAGTTAAATATCATAAGACGATTCAAAATTTGACGACGAGATGGAGAAGAAGATAGTCGGATGAAAGAATAAACGAAAGTTGTGATGGCAAGTGACTAATGAATAGATGAGGCTCAGCTCAGCTGCAAGAGCTCGTACTAGTACCGAGAATTGCTAATTTGCTAAGTACAATTGTATGTATAACGACATGACTGGTTCATGGGGCTAGGACAGGGCCCGACAGGCGACAGGGCTATGAGAAATAAGAATTATTACGATGAGAGCTGCTGGTCTAAATGAAGAATGGAAAATGAACCGCAATTCGGAAAGTCTCGGGTGCTGCCAAGCGGTTTCAATGAGCCTCGGTTGGTATTCGGTATGGAAAGGGCCATATGGGCAATTTACATGCCTTGGCCGGAAGATGGAAATAAGTAAGAAGTGAGATGGGGCTTGATATTTGTACGTTGATTGTTTGCCACCTATTTTAAGCGGTTTCCTTATGCATTGTTGCTATATAAGGTAAATACCAATGAATGTAGTTTGATATTTTAAATAGTAAGTAGCTAGATTAGCCGGTGCCCGAGAGGACTGTGAAGTGGCTTGAGGTATGATGATGACTGTGAGGCTGGCTATCTTGCCAATTGCGTTGATATTCATTCTCTCTACTCCATTAGCTTACCTTGGCTATCGATAAAGTCATGAATGGGATGACATGGCTCGGCAGGGGCCACCTTGTACACGGTACCTGTCGGCTTTTACCCCGCAGTCCAGCTTTCAGTGCAAGTAACGCGAGTAATGCGAGTAACTCTAGGTAACCTCCAGCCCGCGCAGCGCCGCTACAGAGACCCAAGCACATGCTTTGTCTCAGAACATTGGCCCCCCCGCCTTTCAGCCCTCAGGAAGTATTGGGTACAAGCTTTGCTCCATCCGTCCACCCGAGGAACTCCCCCCCTAGACCGACGAATACCGAAATTCAGGAAACCAGCTGACGGCCAAGTGAGCAATGGGTGAATGGAGAACGGGAGATTGGGCAAAGAAAAAAAATAAAGAAATTAGCTGATAGTGACACAAGTTACCTAAGATAGTTAAAATAGTTAATTTTAGTAGGAGGCAAGGCTAATCTTTTTGCCGATGGTTGGCAGCTGTTCCATGAGGTGCGTCATAGCTCCTCGTTGGGGGGGGGAGTACCCTTTTGTGTATAACCTTTTTCTTTAAAGAAGCTATATCAAGCCATTCGAAATCCTGCTTGGTTCGCTTTCATTTTTGCTCTTTTTATCTCATAATTCCTCAATTGAACAATTCCCTTAGTCCCCCTTGACGATCTCTTGTGAGAGTTGAAAAGCTGTGGCGTCACCCATCTTCTGTAAGTGATATCCATCCATATCCGGAAGTTTACCGTGAGCGATCATCACTGACACGTGAAAGTTTATATGCCTCTCATCTGCTACAGCCAATATACTACCATTAGTTATTAACTTTTTTCCTACGGCATTTTCCTCTTTCAAAATCATCCTTACTAACTCTTTCACGCCATCTGAACCATCTTTTCTATACCAAAACTTTGGCCTAATATCAGAAAAACAAACTTCCTATTCGGCTTTCTCTTCCTCGTAACCAAATCATATCAACAAGCACTCACCAATGGCTTCCACAGAAACTATCCTCCAAGGCGTCACTGTCTTGGGCAAGGTTGACGAAGTTCACCGCAAGATCCTGACACCTCCTGCCCTGGCCTTCCTTGCTCTTCTTCATCGCTCCTTTAATGCCACCCGCAAGAACTTACTAGAACGCCGCAAGCTGCGCCAGGCTGAACTTGATCGAGGTGTTCTTCCTGATTTCTTACCTGAGACTAAGCATATTCGTGAGAATGCCACATGGAAGGGAGCTCCCCCCGCTCCTGGTCTGGTGGACCGACGGGTTGAAATCACTGGTCCAACTGACCGAAAGATGGTTATAAACGCTTTGAACTCTGACGTCTGGACTTATATGGCTGATTTTGAAGGTGAGGTTTTTTTCCAGAAAGTTTTGTTGTTTGAGGATGTAGATGTCTGCATTCGTATAAACATAAATGAAATGTAAATGGCTAACTGGGAGTGAAATCAGACTCAACTGCCCCTACTTGGGACAACATGATCAATGGCCAAGTTAATCTCTATGATGCTGTTCGCCGTCAAGTTGATTTCAAGCAAGGCTCTAAAGAATATAAGCTTCGCAACGATCGCAAGCTCCCCACTCTTATCGTCCGTCCACGAGGCTGGCACCTTGAGGAAAAGCATTTTCTGGTTGATGGTGAACCCATTTCTGGAAGTCTCTTTGACTTTGGCTTATACTTCTTCCACAACGCTGTTGAAGCTCAGAATCGAGGCTTTGGTCCGTACTTTTACCTGCCCAAGATGGAAAGCCATCTCGAAGCTCGACTGTGGAACGATGCCTTCAACTTGGCACAAGACTACATTTCCATTCCTCGTGGCATCATCCGAGGCACCGTATTGATCGAAACAATCCTTGCGGCATTTGAGATGGATGAGATCATTTATGAGCTCCGTGATCATAGCTCCGGTCTCAATTGCGGCCGATGGGACTACATTTTCAGCACCATCAAAAAGTTCCGCAACAACCCCAGCTTTGTCCTACCAGATCGTTCTGCCGTTACGATGACTGTCCCATTCATGGATGCCTACGTCAAGCTTCTCATTCAGACCTGTCATAAACGTGGTGTCCATGCTATGGGTGGCATGGCCGCCCAAATCCCCATCAAAGATGACAAAGAGGCCAATGATAAGGCAATGGAAAACGTTCGTGCTGATAAGCTGCGTGAGGTTCGGGCCGGCCATGATGGAACATGGGTTGCTCATCCTGCTCTTGCCAGCATTGCTACCGAGATTTTCAACAAGTATATGCCCACTCCCAACCAGTTGTTCATTCGTAGAGAAGACGTCAAGATTGGCCAGAATGATTTGTTGAACATGAATATACCGGGAAGCATCACCGAGGAAGGTATTAAGAAGAATCTCAACATCGGCCTGGGCTACATGGAGGCTTGGATCCGTGGAGTAGGCTGTGTCCCCATCAACTATCTCATGTAAGTCAACATTGAGGCGCTGCCAGCCGAAAAAGAAATAGATAGAGAAAAAAGGGGAAGGAAAAAAAAAAAAAAGAGATGAGCAGCATCACTAATGGATTTAAAAACAGGGAGGATGCAGCAACCGCCGAGGTTTCTCGAAGCCAGCTTTGGCAATGGGTTAAACACGGCGTCTCAACTGCTGAAGGAAAGCGTGTTGATAAAGCCTATGCTCTTAAGCTCCTCAAGGAAAGTGCTGAGGGCCTCGCCGCGAAGGCTCCCCAGGGCAACAAATTCCAGCTCGCCGCTCAGTACTTTGCTGGACAGGTCACTGGTGAAGACTATGCTGATTTCTTGACAACGTGAGCTATTAGCATTGCACTACAATTCCCTTGTCGGCGTACATTGACTGACAGATTTCTTTCAAACAGGCTCTTGTATGATGAGATTACAAACCCAGGCTCTCCCGCTCCGGCTTCCAAGCTGTAATTCGACATAATATTGCGTAGCAGTATTGTGATTTAGTAAAATGAAATGATGGAATGGGAGAGGGGAAAAAAAAAGGTGTTTTTGCGTTATTATGTGGTTAATCTCTTTGTATTAATGGTCTCTGGTGAAATTGGAACTACGTATCTATTTTATGGTGTTTATGTATAAGTATAACATGGGCTGCCAGAAGTATGTTAGCAGCTTGATTCTTTGAATTCTAAGGACACTGAATATTCATTTATGAGAGCTGTAACTTTTTCTCTTCCCTTTCTTTAGGGAGCGGGGAGTCTATGATACGCTTTTGTAGTCCGTGATGAAGCAACAGTCAGGTAAACCATTATCTAGAAAATACTATAATCAAACCACTATTAAACAGCTTGGATGGTCCATTTCTTAAGCATTATCGCTATCAAGCATCGAACATTCAGCCCGCAGCCCAGCAGCAATCTGACCTGCAATAAAAAGCAGTGGGTTTCCCGTCCACCTGCCCCCCTTCCGTACCGACGAAGCCGAACCCCGATGTCGGACTCTGGGGCGTCCCGGCGTCCGGATCCGATGACTCCACGATCTTGTTGATAGAAAAGCCAAAAGAAGAGGATCGGATCATTCGATGATGTGAATCAGGTTTACCAAGTTGGCCGCGCCAAGAGTTTACGATACCATACGAATTTAAAAAAAATTAAAAAATTAAAAAAAAAAAATTATCTACGCGGCCAATCGGGCAACAAATGGTTGTTTGTCGTAGAGTGTAGTTATCCACTTATCCGGGCGGTTGAGATGCAGAGAAACGTGCCGCTCGGCCAGGAGTTTGTTTATTTCTTACGCCCGGCCGTATGAGTTGTGTTGATCAAGTCAAGGCCTAACATGTCGTTTAATGAATGGAAAATAACCCGCCGTTTCAGCCATCGTTTGGTTTATAGCTTCGGTTATTACACACAGGCATTCTAACACCCTTCATTAGTACTCCGTATTTGTGGCTCTGTTCTAGAATCAGGTGGGAAAGAAAAGAGAACGAGTTATTGTTTCGTAAACGGCTGAAGTTCAAATTTCAGCTCAGCTCTGGGACCCGACCTTGCTAGTATACTGTATACCTAGTAGTCGTCCCCGCCATTATTTCATTCACGGAGATGCGCTACCGATCAAACGGCTGAGTCCCCCGAGTCTCCATCAGACGGCATCAAATTTGGCCGACTGAGATTTCTTGTCTCTTGGCCACGCGCCGAGTGATTCATTCCTTTTCTTGCTTCGGTAAGTAGTTGCAGATGTAGCCGAAGGGGACTAACTTAATATAGGATCTTCACCCAGATAGAGGGCCCACGGAAATTCAATAGTGCTGGAAACGGGGGGTGGATTTTTTTTTGTTTTGTTTGTTTGTTTGTTTCTTTCTTTCCTGAGCAACTGGAGATCCAAGCAAAGGATACCAATGGGATAGATAGAGTACATAGCATGACCAGCGTGGATTTATCTGATTAAGCTTACGGAGTACAAATACCCAAGTCGCAGCAGCGCGCCCATTCTGAGATGAGCATCAAGATGGAATCAGCGCCAAGGGGGCCCCCCGGTGGAGGATAAGCCACCCCGTTCATTCCCCGGCTCCCGGGAGTCGGCGCGCGTGTGTCACTACATCAACAGGTACTTACTTGCGGAGCAATGCCTTAGGTATTAGTAGTATATTATGAGGTAGTTTTACTGGTAAATATGGACGCGTACTCACAGGCCTGTCGTCTTGTATGGAACACTATATGAAGTACTTCGTACTTAGACACATCGTCCTTTGTTTGTCTAATCACCCGGGCTTGGCCGGGATCCGACACCAAATTCTGCTCTTCGCCGAACTGTCGCACGCGCCGCACTCTGCTGACGCTGGCCAGCCCTATCGCAAAATTATACGATCTTGTCTCCTGACAAACGCTCCTCCGTCCGGGTCGGATCACTTTCTTTCTTCACAGAACTGAGACTACTGCACCTGCTTTGCGCTAATGCCATGCTGGAAAAGGGGGTCGTTTAACGTGTAATAGAAGGGAGTACTACTCCGTATTTCGTAGCATCTCGTACTGGTACTTTGTACCGAACTGGGACTTTTTGATGGACCCCCCCTCCCAAAAAAAAAAAAAAAACAGCTTGGAGTTTGTTATTGATATGCTCCAGTAAGAACCCTTGTCATCTTCATGCCTTAGCGGGGGTGGCTCATCGGCCGGTGAGAAACAAAAGACAGCAAGGGGGAAAGGGGGGGGGTTACATGCTCCCTATTCATACATACATGCAGACGAAGTAGTAACTATGTGTTTCGTACCACTTAAGCACTCTTTGCGATTATTGATGAAGTACTCAGTGGATGGCCAGTATAACGAAATGTCGGTATTGATGGATCCCGTAGTCATGCTATGTCCCTAGCTGTGATGGCATTATCCTCTTTCTCTCACACTCTGACCACGACCTACCAGACAAACGGATCGCCACTCTACTTCTATCAATTTCCAAAAGATGGAGCAAATCGTGGCGTTGGTAGCCTCAGATCATCGCGTGGTATGGCACACCCCTTGTCTTGGGCTTTTGTACCCATGTGAAATCCAGCAAACACACCCAAGCTTTGTGTGAGTGTTAATACTTCGTGAGCACTATCCACCATGAGCCGTCTTTCTTCAACATTCAAGCGATGCAAACCTCAAGCGAGAGTTAGATAAAATCGAAATATGGACCACGTAGCTGCTTGTAATTGTCGTATCTGTAGGTTACTTCGTATTATCCCCCAAAAGTCTCCAAGTCTAGTCAATGTTCCGGCAGATCGGTTCAGACCCTAATGTCATCTTTGCCTGTTAAAAGCGCTTAGCATTGGAAAAAAAACTTGATTTCTTTTGTTTACTCCTCAACATTGCATGCCAAGATTTGATTCGCAATAGAGCTACTTCGAAGGAGTGCAGTTCTATGCAAGGGCGACCGTCATTCAATGAAAGAAAAAGCTGGTTGGTTTGATTCTTCACCGTCAAATCGCATCACAGCGCATGCAAGTTTACTATGTGTCCACTCAGCCATGATTCATCATTCTCACCAAGGCTGTCTGCTTGCGTGGCAGATCATAAATGAAGCGCCATGCCTGAGCAATAAATAATTCATTTAGGGCTGCAGCCGGTGAGATCCCATGATTCTGTCCAATTGGTGCCAGATGATAATCTATCCGTGTTGACCTGCGAGATGGTGGACTGTACATGCCTAGCTCACTTTAGCACCCAAAAGCATTTCAGCAAGCCTGAGCATCACTCCATACGGCGAAGCAGGATGCCGGATGCCGGTTAGAGTATTCCGTTAGCCAGCCATAGCCCCCGGTCCTTGATGGTCAAACCCCATATGGCTAACATCTTACGAAGAGCTGTACACGAAGGCGGCTCACTCGTTACAGTTGACGTCTGTAGTACTCTAAGAAAAGCTTTTCCTGTTATTTATGAGCGCCCCTGCTAGTATGACTGGAGTTCTGATCTGATCCTCATTTGGCATTGTCGGATTAGTACAGTATGGAACACCGCTAATGCGGATTGAGGACAAGCATCCGTAATCCGTCATTAGTTTTGCATTTTCACTGTGAGAATTACACAGCATGACCTGGCCTTACACCGTATGCAAGTTCATCCAGGGCAATGCACTGAGAAAGTGATGCGTTCCTTGACTGCTAGGAGATGACAAGCAAGCTCACCAAGGGATGGCCAATGAATATTATCCTGGAAGTAGATTTGGTGCTCTGTCCCAAGGAGTTGGGAGTTATTCAACGTTTACCGAACCTCGCATAGAGTGGAGTGCCGAGAAACGAAGTTCGGAGTACGGAGCAGCCGGGTCTTGTTTCGATAGAGGTGGAGTCGCTTCGTCCCACAGTAGCGGCATTACGTACAACCCAGCTTGATGCTTGCATATCTAACTAAGCTCGATATTTCAGCATCATAGCAAGCTTCAGACAGCGCGTATACATGCATCCAAGCGGTTTCACAACTGGATGCAGAGGCGGTTGGCGCAGTCGCCTCACACTTGTACGTGTAGAGCTGCCAACACTTTAGTATTAGCCCTGGGGGAGATTCAACCTGAACACAGAAGAAAACATACAAAGTTGAATGGCTTCATGCCGTCCATTAAGATTTATCGAGAAGTTGTTCGATAGTCACCTATAACAATATAATCAATGATATTAAACCGTGGAAAGATTTCTATTCATCAGCAGCTACTCTACAATCGCTTTAATAACAAAAAAAGAACGGAATGCTAAAACAGTTTTTCCGTACCTCCCTCCGTAGCGATTACTATATTGAAATTATAGTAGGTAGTTCCAAGAAAACCTCACGAGATGGCCTCATGTTACGTTCCAATGATAGCAAAATATTGAGTCATTTACTACTTGGTAGATCCTAATTCCCCTACTCTGATGGCTTGACATACAAAAAACAACTTCTGTTGGTTCTATTATGCCCGCTGCCTAACAATATGGGGTTCGCATTGAATGAAGCGCTAGAACGCGCTAGGGGTGCGACAATTCTTACAGTGAGTGATTGCATCTCTTGGTGATGCTAGCGATGGCGACATGTTACTTTATTTGTTGTTTTCGTCAAGAACCGGAGAAAAAAAAAATTCAGGCGCGCGCCTTGTCTCTAAAATACTACACAGATGTTCTGATATATTTGATGGATCATCGTGGTGGCGTCTCTCCAACCCCAGATATTAGGAACGCCCATTCCGCCTTTCGCCTTGGCTTCTGACAGTGGCGCTGGGTTTCCGAAGCCTCTCAACACTAATGGAGGGGTATGTTCAAGGGTTCAGGATGCAAACAACTCCACTCAGCAGCAAATGTCTTCAACAGGCTGGGATTCTTTTGTAATGCATGCACGTTTACTCGGTAACGCCCAGTCCAGTCAACATAGAGAGCTGGAGCTGCATGCTAATACTAATCAAAACAGCTATTCCATATACCGTATAGGTCTTCACTTGGACCACAGTTACCGCTCAACCATGGCAGTCAAACTTGACTGCTGACAAGGAAATCGAGGGTTAGCAATGTCGACCCCTGCAACCCTCCCCTGCTCTTTGACCTTGTTCCTTTGCAACCTTGTTTGACGCCATGCAGAATAGTTTTTGACTTGCGCCACGACTGGATCCCCATCAACACAAGAATCGACAGCACAGTGGTAGCCGTAAGGGTTCAAAGCTCTATCCAGAGACATAGCAGCTTCATCTTGCTGGATGCAATGATGCAAGTGGCTATGACCGCCGTCTGAGTCTATACAAAATCCAACGAGAGTACTAAGCAAAAGAATCTGACCATTGGGCCGGGACTCTCCGGCTATAATAGATCAGCAAAGAGTCTCCCCCAACGGAAAGGACAGGCCTTTTTGCCCTTGAAAGATGAGGTAGTATTGCCCATCCCGACAGAGCCGAATTCCGAGATAAATTCTTTAGGTCGTCACGCGGCAAATCCCCCTAAGCCATCCGTTCTACGGAGTAACTTGTACGCGACTTATTATTAGCGGTTGGTATCTTTCAGCTCTTTCGCGCTATTGTGGACTCGTCTAAATAGTATTCCTTCAGGGAGGAGACTTGTGAGCTATCTACTAGCGTTAAACTTCATTTGTGATTAGGCATACACCTATTGGAGCTTTTAACACTCATAGTCGACAGTAAAACAATGGAGCACCGGTACACTCTGCCCTAGGCGCTTATACATCGTCGTATGGAGCGAACTTCTCTGAGCGCTATGGCGCATGGAGTGCTCCGTAGAACGATCCTAAAAACTTGAAAAGATGGCTGCGGCTTTTCCTTTCCACCGTTCAACGTAGCCACCATCTAGTGGACATGGGGCGCCATAAAGCAAGTATGAAGTACAATCCTCGTTACCGTGTTGACGGTGATGAAGCTCGATAAGCAAAATGACAAGACCAAATGCAGTTCACTATATGGCGCTGTATAGTAAACCTGAAAGCTTTTGGCCTTTTTTTTTTTTTTTTTTTTTTTTTTTTTTTTTTTTTTTTTTTTTTTCAACAATAAATACGACTTTGACCCAACATTGAGGGAGGTAACTGACAATTGTCACAGAGAAGTTAATCTCTTAGATTGTGACGGCACCGAACATTAAGCAAGAATCAGACAAGGTTCTTAAACCATGATGGGCATCAATCTGCGCCTTCTATTGCTCCTATCTAGAGGTCATATGAGTGAATGCCAGTTATGAATGGATCAACAGCCCCGGCGAGTTCCGACAGATGAGCCAGATGGTTCTCCGCGGATGGGAACAAAACTCAAAACCCAGCCAATCGCAAGAGTTACTCTTGGCTTCGACACCCGCCAAGATCCCACATACACTTTCGAGCTGATATAGTATCCTCAATGCAGGAATGTTTTGATGAATTGTGTGGAGATTGTGTGTTGAAGCGCGATATCAACATGTCAAATACGGCACACTCATCTATACAGTGAAGCCTCATGGTGCGACAGATTTGCCCCATCGCCAATTTAGAGACGCCCGCAGCGGGCGAACATACGCGGAGGTGGGGATGCGACAAAGATAGAGCACGAAGTACTCCATACTCCGTATTAGTTCCTGGAGTAGGGAGCAGTTGGTTCATATGATTCCACAGGCGTTGGCATAGCAAAAGTCTCCGCTTTAGAGTCTCACTAATCGTACGCAAAAGTTTGTGTTATGTCAGCGCGTCTGCAAAGTCTACTCCATTGCGCGAATAATTCTCGCCGAAGATGCTGGGTGTTATGGAGTAGTACCAGAATTTCGAACCCGTAATACGGCACAAAGAACAGAGTAGTTAAAAATAAACGCTCTATAACTCTGCAGAGCATAACTTGCCTGAAGTAAGTATGTACAAAAGTCAATTAGTGGAAGAGCGTGGAGACGGCTGTTATGCTCATGCCGGGGCTGTCCATGGAGCAGATCATTCTGGGTCATGTTTATTGGGCGCATGGTCTCAATAGCTGAATCCGCTAACTCGGATACCATGACAGGGATGCCGAGCCTCTGAATACGGCAAAAAAAGGTTTTCAGACGAAGCACAAGCTTTTTTTGAATTCGGAATGGGGAAACCAAAGGAAACCCCAAAACTCTGACCTTTTTAAAATCAAAGATTCAATCTTGCCATTTGTGCTCTGCTCTGGCCATCAAAACTAATGATTATTATTTCAGATATGCCATCTTGCTCGCCACGCCGAGGGCATACTTTTTACGCATAGAAAAGTTGGGCCCTTGGGAGCCTAGAGGAGTTTTATCGTTTGAGCGGTTCCAAATGTTGGGTCGGCATGGCTGAGCTTATCCGTTGATGGCTGCGGCTGGCGCTGGGAAGCAAGCCCGGGTTGCCACGGGGCCATGAGCCGGGGGAGTGGAGCGTTGGGAGGAGGGGGTGGATGGAATGTCAGCCCGTGCGCGCGCTCTCTCATGTTACCAAAAACATCTGTCAAGATCTTACCTACGGAGTAACCTTTTTTTTGCTTATCCCTTGATCTCTTCTACGCCCAGGTAAGAAGAAGGGAAAACCATGCATTAGCTAAGCTTTTGTCCTACACGCTCCGTACGAAGAACCTACGACCAGTACTGCAACGCAAACAAAGAGCCCCCGAGCGATAGGAGAGAGATTCTTGGTGACCTCCAGCCGAAGAAGAGCCTCAAGGAGTATTCATCTGTCTGCACCACCAACACATGACGTGATATTCACAGTACCCAAAATATTTTAATATATTATTGCATGGGTGCAGGTTATCGGCAAATATTTACTAACGAGCATCTTCAAGCATCTTGGCTCTCGGAACGGCAGTGGGTCCTCTGAGGCGGTTTCGTCGCCGTATCCCAGCCATCGGAGATCACGTCAGTCTGTTCAAACTCACTCGAATGCTGGAATTAAGGGATAGAAATCAGCTTTGTGACCCCAGTTTGTGCCGCATTCGTATGGATATGGGCCTCGCTACTCCGTACAGAGCAGGCAGGCCAGTTACTACCTACTACGGAGTACAGTAACATATACATATCCAATGCACAAGAGAAATAGGAGGATTATCTGGTGAACGGTATATGGTATAGGTAAAGGGAAAACGGGGGACGCTAAAGGGTAACTGATCAAGTTAATGCAGAGCAGGACATTTGGCGTTTTCTTAACAGATCCTAGTTTCGACTGTGGATAATGTGGCGGCGCATGCCTCCTGCAGTTAATAACGGGGAACAGGGAGTTGAAGTCGCCTCGTACTTGTACGAACCGCTAGGCGGCGATCTACCTACGGGAGGCACAAGTAGGTACTAGGTATATTGCATATGGATGATAACTACCTACCACTCAAACAGGTATACTTCGTACTGTCTTGTTGTATGCCGGACATGGTTGAAGTGTGGATAGAGAATGGCATAAAAGCGCAACATTTGTTACAACGGCTCTTCGCAGAAGTTGTTTATGGAATAATAATGAATGCGGGCTGTCAAGCAAGAAACGTCGCACAGCCAGGGGATTCCATCAATTAGGACCAGGATGTGGATGAAGGGGAGCTGGTTGCTTGTACTCCATATTGTAACAATTCATGCAGGAGGTAAGCGTACATAACTGCACACCTGTGTGTGTCCTGTGTGATTGTAACTCGCTCATTTGGGTACGAGTGATTCCGCACCTGCAAGTGTCCGGCATTTGTCATACAGAGCGAGCATTTTATTTTATTTTTATTTTATTTTTATTTTTATTTTTATTTCAGCTCCATCGAAAGCATCTTAGGCACTCATGACTCGATTCGGAAGAAAGAAGAAGCACGGCATATCCTCTTAGTAATGGATGGATGGCGCTAATTCTTCACCTAGGAATTCTTAGATTTTGCTAAAAATCCCGAAAAGCATACCGCATACGGAGAACTTTGTGCGAGTCCTATAAGATTAAGGGTCCCCATGCTTTTAGTCTTTTTCAGCTTTTCTTGTACGGGGAGGGGGGGATGGGGATGGGGATGGATGGATGGATGGATGGATGTATAGATAGATAGATGGATGGATGGATGGACGGATGGATGTACAGGCACCACGCACGCCAGGCTACAACTAATATGGTGCAATCATCATTTCGTACAGCATAGGATCAAAGTAAAGAAAACAAGTCATCTCAGCACCTAATATTAGCGCGGTCGAAGTACTAGTTATTCTAGTGTGAGAGCTGCTGCATCTAACATAGACCGTAGGTATTTGGTATTTGGTGTATGTACTGACTGATCTGTGCTCGTATGAATTATTATGGAGTACGAGTATGTCGGTACCTCCTACATAACCATTTTTATCTTAATATTATTGCTACTTACCTTGGCGCTCACTATTTCCAAGCTTCAATTGTGGGCTTCAGAGTTCTAGACCTTTTACTAAGGGTGTTTAGAGTTCTCCCAATGGTCATCGATTTATTAGGTTATTCATAGAGGCCGAACACGTCTTTCCAATGATGATAAACCATTTAATATGTAACGGCGGCAGAAGAAGCAGCGGCAGCGGCAGCGGCAGTGACAGCAGCAGCAGAAGAGGAAAGAAATTAAAGCGCTTGTGCGAGTGAGGCGGCCATTCTTTTTTTTTTTTTTTTTTTTTTTTTTTTTTTTTTTTTTTTTTTTTTTTTCTTTCTTTTCTTTCCTCTTACACATGATGCAAAATGCATGGTAATCTAGCGACGCAATATGCACATGCATGTGTGAGTAGGCAGGCCAAAGGAGGAGAGGAGGAGGAGGAGGAACAATACTACGGAGTATATAGTAGATATTAGTAGGTACCTACTAGATTGTCTCGGGCGAGGAGCTAAGAGACAGACCAAGGTAACTCGTACTGCGTGTCCCAACTAATACTAGTAGGTGAGGCAAAATAATAGAACACAAAAAAAAAATAGTTGAAGCGTCTTGATGGTTTTCTTTTGGGGGTAATGGTAAGGTATTTCAAATGCTATAATTACTTTGCAAAGTAATGCATCGTTCCCAACCAGTATCCAGTACCAAGCAAGGTATTGAGTACATGTACATGCAGAACGTTTTGCCCTTATGGCCCGATTGACCTTGAGCTAATGAAGGCATACTTTGACTACTCTCACATGCATGTGAACATTTCAAAGAGATTGCCTCTGATGGGGTTGAATAATATATTACCATGTCGGCTCTTGCAGTGAATCACGATTCTTATCAGACTCGCAGGTACGGACGGAGGCGCATCATGCATATATGTACTCCGTATGCAGGTTGGAGAAACTTCCCCTTGGCGCTTGAGGGAGCATGAAAAGGGAGGGGAGGGGGGCCATAGAGAGAGAGAAGTGGAGGGGGCAAGATGAGCTACTTTATCCTAGTAGGAGGAGGGAAGAGATAGATGGTGGTGGTGGTGGTGGTGCAGGAAGAAGAGCAAAGCTAGAGGTGTGTAAATATCTACAAGTACAGTGTTGGTATGTAAGTGCCGCGGTACTTGGTCCGTACGAAGTACTCGTAAGTTATACCTGGATGCCCTGTTTGTTGTATTGTGGATTCCTGGTATGTTGGGTTGCTTGTACAAGTGTGTATTATTGATTTCTCGGTAGCCGTTGGGCTGCTGATGTTGTAGACATGTTTCAAGGAAGATTTCGGGCGTATCCGAGGGGGCGAGAAGAGAGATTTGTTTTTGTTTTTTTTTTGGGTCGAAGTCGTAGTACTCGTAGATTTGCTCAGCTCTGTAGGGCATGTCCAAGGTTTGTAGCAGGGAGTACATGTAGTAGCCATCGGTACTCGTACATAGACGCATGCCGCATACATACCCAGCACCTACCTACCTACAGCACTTATATATATATATAAAAACAAGTATGCTGGTCACGCATACCATGTACCATCTATAACAGGGTATGTGCTCCATACAGAGAGTAAGTTATGCACATTTCTTTGGAGAAAGGTTGTAATGCGTACTTGTATGCGTGTCAGTGTGGGAAATCCATCTTCGCGCTGGGCTGCATCCACCTTTGTGTGTACTCCGTACCAAGGTCTAATAGGCAGAAGGATTTGGCTACTTAGCAGTATACTAAAGTAGTTCCAGTCCATCAACATGAATAATGTTCAATAGTAACTAATTCCAAAGGTTAGTTGGATGACTTTTGAAGCACTAAATCTTCTAGGTAGAAATTCAATGCTAAAGAGAATGAATGAGAGCGGCTGAGAGACGGACGACAATACAAAAAAAAAATGGGCAGAAGATACAAGGTCAAGCTTATTCTGAAGTAACTACTCGTACTTACTCGACTCGTACGGAGTATGTTAGTAGCGAGCATCCGAGAGAGCCAAGCACAAATTGACTAGGACTAGGTTCTCTCTCTCAGTGCGGAGTACGTAAGCTACCTAACCTACGCTTTCTCCACTAGAAAAGGTGCAGCAATTTATGTACGAGTACACTGACGGTGACGGAGTACTCGGCGCCAGGCTCCGTGCGAATGCCATAGCCAACCTGAACCTACTACTACTACAGAGTACTACTACTACTACAGAGTACTACTACTACTACAGAGTACTACTACTACTACAGAGTACTACTACTACTACTACTACTACTAGGTAGGTACTAAGGTACTTCTGTACTCCCAATGTACCACCTACGGTTACTGCTGCCAACGCTGGCTGGCGGTGCTGAACCCGTCCGAAACATTCCTGGCATCGACCTCGACACCGTTTTTGTCTCGTACGGCTGCACATTATCGTCCATAAGTACTCGTATGCGAAGTGCTAGTAAAGTACTCCGTATAGTGTACGATGAATGACTTTGCAGGCAACGAGGAGAGCCCTTCCGCTGCGTGCCAGCCCTGCGGCCAAGCTTGTACTTGTAGTCCTCGCCAGCCCATTCGCTAGAAAGGTCCTCCCTCCTCCTGGCCGTCTTCGTTTACTCCAAGCTTCTACGAGTACCTACACTCTTCTTGTTTTCTCTCACGCACTTGGGGGGCTTTATTACACGCCCCCTACCCGACTCTCGGCACTCCCCTGCAGCAGCTCCAGCAGCCGCAACACCAAAAGCAGCAGCGCAAGTAAGAGATAGTGTACAAAGTAGGAGAGACGTTGTGGGCGTGTGTGTATGTACCTGATGAATTATTTATGTTGAGAGTGAGTAACTGAGCAATACAAAACCATTTGATTAAGAGAGAGAGAGAGAAAGAGAGAGAGAGAGAGAGAGAGAGAGAGAGAGAGAGAGAGTCAGAGAGAGAGTCAGAGAGAGAGTCAGCTAGACACGCAGACACACACACATCCACACACACACACGCAAACGCACACACACACACCTCACTCTACCAAACCAGCAAAGCCCACCATCGGCTCAGCCTGGACTTCCGGATGTCTGGTCTGGTTCTGTACTCCACCTCCTCCTCCACCTCCTCTTCTTCTTCTTCCCCCCTCCTCTTTCTTTTCTGCTGGATGATGGGGTCTCTGGGTCTCTAGGTCTCTCTCTAGGCTTCTGCGTCCTGTCTCCACCCCCTAGCAACAAGCTGCTAGCTACCTAGTCAGAGAGACCATTGGCGAGAATGTTGATGGCTCCGCTTCAGCCCTCCAATCTAGCAGCGACTCGCGTTGCGTCCTGAATGCGCTAGCCATACAGCTCTCGAACCCGAAAGACGGTAGTGCTACCTCGCACCTCCCTCTCACTACACGCCCCGAGGGGCCCGCGACAAGGATCTGGGGTGTTTCTTTCAGGTCCCAGCAAAGGCGAAGGAGAGGAGACAGCGCGTGGCTCAGCGAGAATGAGAGATCCATCTTCAGTCGCTGCAAGCACAAGACCCAACACATGGGCCATCTAAAAGTCCAGCCTTGGGACGCTAAAAAAAAAATGAGAGAGTGCCAGATGAAAAAAAAAAAAAAAGCCAGAAGAAAAAAAAAAAAAAAAGTTGCTAAGCAAGCTCCTCAACTCTCTATAGCGCGTACTTGTCCAGCCAGGCGATAACATATAACGCCTGAACCACCATACATATTGCGCCCCAGCAAGACGCCAAAAACGACGCCGTCTGGAGCCACAAGAAACTTTATTGACTCTGTATTGTTAAGACTTCTTACTTTACCTTACGCTATTTACTCAACCTTCTGTTGTATCGCTGGTTAAGGGAACTTCGGGAAATCGAGTAAATCAAAACCCTCAGTCTCCCCTCTGTTCATTCATCTGGCTCTTCTTCTCCTGGTTTGTTCGCGCCCAGAGAGCTGCAAGCCCTTTTTTCTTCCCTTTGAAAGTTTAAGGCCACCCATACTTCTAACTTCTACTGCTGCTGCTGCTGCTGCTGCTGCTGCTACTACTACTACTACGGCAATCTGTGGAAGTGGGCGTGGTGTCGAGTTCGACCTTGACAATATCGTCAGATTTTGTCTGCAAAAGGCCCAACAGAGAGCTCAGCCTCCTTTTACAAAAGAAAAAAAAGAAAGAAAAAAAAAAAAACTTCTATATCATCCTTATTTCATCAAAGATTCTCCTTTCACCTTTTCAATTTCTCCTTCTTCTTCTTCTTTTTTTATACGTCCTACTGCAACGTACATATTCTAGTGTATATGAATCTTACATACGCCCCTTCGCCTCCTCTTGCGCCGTTCCCGGAAGCCATCTTTCGCCAGACCACTTTCTCTGGTTACGGACGAAGCTTCGACGCCGTTCCACCACAGTGACCGAGAACAGCCAACTCCAAAGTTCTAGCAAGCTTGGTTTTGGACGTTAGCATCTCGACGCGCTACCTACTACTTCTACTCTCACGATATCGTACTTGGACGATATCGCACTTCGACATTCTATCCGATTTCGTTTACCCTTTTTTTCAACCAAGAGTCTGAGACCAGTATCACTTAAAACGGCCTAAAACAACAGCACCAACACATCCGCCACTCCCGTCTTCGCTCGACATTCCAGCCAACCATAGCTTGCTGCTGTTGCAGGCCGCTGCTGCCGTGCTGCTCCTTCTGCATCACTAATCACTGCGCGCGCTTGGCCTGGTAGTCGCTGCAACTCGTATGAGCTGAATTGTGATCTCAATCTGCTCTTCATCTTCATCTTCACCCATCAATTACTTGTTCCCCCAAAAGGAGCGACAGCTTTACCAACCACTCTTCCGTCTATCCTAAAAAAAAAAAAAAAAAAAAAAAGAGGAAACAGAAAAAAAAAAAAAAAAAAGAACAAGCGCGTGCTGTGGTACCGTAGTGCGCTCTTCCCATCATTTATCGATTCATCAAACCCTTGGAAGAAAAAAGAAAGAGAAAGAAAAAAAAAATATTATAATAATACACCCATCATTATATTATACCCTCTCTTCTTGCGCTGGTTGAAGGTTGAAAGTCGGCAGGTGCGAAGAAAAGAAAACTCGATTTTGTTCCTTTCCGTAAGATCGAGCAACTTCGACTCGACCAAAAATCAGTTTAGATAGGCCAGTTGCTGCAATGGACTCGGTTCATAACCCGCCATCGAGCTTTTCGTCACGACGACCTGCAGCTGGTTCCTTACCTACTTTCTCTCTTCCTCCGCCACAATCAGAAGTTCCAAGTATGGATGATCATTCCTCCCGACCTCGTACCTTTTACAGCCTTGGCAAGAGTATCGATCTGACCCCCCCTTCTTCAGGAACCAGCGAAGGCCTGAGCCCAAATTTATCAAGTGTGCACACGGGTAGTTCCCAAGGCTCACAAGCACCAGCTACCATGCAACAATACACTTATAGTGGCCATGTTCACGGAAGCTGGCCAACACCAGGTAGTTCGTCATATGGAGTCAACTCAGGCGGCGCACCTCAACAACCCCTTTCACAGACTCCTGGCGGACCATCCTATACTGTCGGTCCTTCCAACGGTACCCAGCATCCTCTAGGAGCGGCGAACTACGGCGGGCGACCATCCATCTACGGTCAGCCTGGCATGTCCTACGGTAACCAGCGAAGTTCCCAATCTCCCGCCACTGGCGGAGAGTCACTCCCAGCTCCGCCATACGACCACCATCCGTTCCAATCTTCCAATGGGCAAGATGGTCACTCTAGCTTATCGTCAGGGACTCTTTTGCCTGCTCACGCCACACAGGCGCCAGCAACGCCTAGTGCTCCCGCTCACGTTGATCAGTATGGGCACAGGTCTTCGGGAAGTGGTCCGAGCTACACTCATTCATCAACCCCTCAGCATCAGTCAAATTTCCCTTATGCAAACCAACCTCCACCGACGAACCAATCACCTGCAGGAAATGGGTCGCTTCCACGAGGCTTAGCATCTCTATCAAATCAGCCGCCTCTTCCATCCATGGCACACCCCAGTTCTTATAGATCTTATCAGCAGTATCCCCCACTGCCAACAATGAACGGGCCAGTCATGTCAAACATTCATCAGCCTGGTAGCCAGCTTTCGTTGATGCCTGGCATGGTTCCTACAGGGTATGGCCCTCCTCCCACAATGATGTATCCGCATCCACAGCCGCAGCCACAGTCTGAACGTCCTTTCAAATGCGATCAATGTGTGCAGTCCTTCAGCCGAAATCACGACTTGAAACGCCATAAGCGTATCCATCTTGCCGTTAAACCATTCCCCTGCACGTATTGCGCCAAGAGTTTTTCACGAAAAGACGCTCTCAAGGTAGATGACTATTCCCATTACCCCTTACTTCTTCTAGTAGTAACTTTCTCATCAAAAAATAAAACAACGGTTTCATTAACATTCATCACAGAGACATAGATTGGTAAAGGGTTGCGAAAACAAGAGCAACGAGAATTCCGCCTCGGCCGACAATGGGGGCCACCGCAACGGCGAGTCAGAGGAGGATGGCTCAATTATGAGGAAGACACCTTGAGAGGAAACAAACAATGAGGATCCATATCTGAGACTACGAGTTATGAAAGTGTGGAAACGCTTGCCAAAGCCGTGGAAGCCGTCTTACTTTTGGGTCAAACTAACTTCTTTAATTACATCAAACATGGCAGTGATGGAGATGTTTTTTTTTTTCACTTGCAGTTTCTTAAATCGAATGAGGGAATGGAATATAGGATATCGGCGTCCGGGAAAGGGCCGGTTATTTTAGGGCGGGTTGGAATTTTGGAACGGGATTGAAACGCATCGGGCACGGTTTATGTTTGTATCAATGAGGGATTTACGGGAAATACGGATTGGCTGACTCGGTCGGCTTTTTTTCTTTCTTTTTTTTGTTTTCTTTTTTTTTCTTTTGGTTTTTTTGGAACTACGGACGGGACGCGGCTGCGGCACACAGGATGAGGGCATCCGGCGAACTAGGTGATTTTGGCCTGCTGCATGATTTGACTTGGCTGAGTAAAAAGGGAGGGGGAGTCGATTGACTTGTTTCCTTGGGATCTCCTCTCTCGTCAAGAATCATTGGATTCGGCATACATATTTTTAAGGGCTGGTTTGGGTATGGTATTAGAGAATTATGGGTTATACCTGGTATTATTTTGGGTTTGGGTTTCATCTTCCAGGTCTCTGTTCTTCTTTTTCTCTCTTTCTTTTTTTTTTTTGATTGGGTTTTATAAACAAACTGGATTCGGTTTGGCTGGACATGAATGTATATCAATAGTCATTATACCTCTGTCCTTTCGTTCTGCGAGGGACATGGCAAAGGAATATTAAGAAATATTCAGGGCCCCGGCTTTATGAGAAGCCGGGTACACACAAACAAACAGAGGATCGACATTGCTTTCAGTCCGCAAACAGATAGTATCTTAGGAGGGGCTGAATAAGTCGGCCAGTTAAATAACAAGGAGACCCTGAGTGTATAGCAACAGGATAAGCTCCTATGGAAAACAAGCAGGATTGCTCAGCATTGATGACGATGATGATGATGATGATGATGACTACTCCGTACTGCATATGTTTTATTGATTTGTAGTCTTGTTTACATTTGACAGGAGGTAGTAGAGTAGATGCCAAGGATGCCGGATAGTACCCATGGTAAGGTACATTCTTTTTCTTTTTCTTTTATCATTGACCTTGCACGAAGTGTTTTATGGCCGGAAATGGACTTTTGCTGTGAACAAACAGCACAGAGTGGTACGAAGTTTTGGAAAGTTGTACTACGACGCTATCTGTGATGCAGAGATGCTGCTTCCTGTGTACTCCGTACTTGCATTTGTTATACAGAGTACGGAGTAGTACTGGGAATTACTGATTTGGATAGCTCTGCGAGCCTTGGCAGGCCTTGATAATTAATTAATGTAGGGAGTAGGGAAAGACTCAATGCGAGGGAAGATGAAAGAAAGAAAGAAAAGCGGCATAATTATGTATTTATGTATTTATTTATTTATTATTTATTATTGGTTATTTATTATTGGTTATTTATTATTGGTTATTTATTATTTATTATTTATTATTTATTATTTATTATTGGTTGGTTATTGGTTATTGGTTATTATTGGTTATTATTTGAGAGACCAGCTGAACAGATGCTTTGCGTCGAAGAACTGGCTCTCTGTTTGCGTGTCATATGATGAGATAGTTACGAGTACTTTTATGAGAGCGATACGCATGCACTCAACTACTAGGTAGGTATATATATATATATATATATATATACGTATATAAAAATAGAGAGAGTTATGATTTACCATTGATGATATAGATTTGAAATTGGATTGGATCGGATTAAAGGAAATAGGACTACAATCTTGTGACAAGGAGACGCTGATGCTCAAGCGGAGAAGAAGATGATGATGAAGAAGATGATGATTATGATGAAGAAGAAGAAGAAGAAGATGATGATGATGAAGAAGAAGAAGATGATGATTAAGAAGAAGAAGAAGAAGAAGAAGAAGATGATGATGATGATGAAGAAGAAGAAAGAGGTGCGAGCGAGATGAGGGAGGAGAAAATGCAAAGGCCCCCAAAAACATGGTAAGACATGCAACACTCCCACAACAGACCACAGGAGATAAACTAATAACTTTATAAGACATACCTAAGAGACATGGCCCAATAGACATGGGGAATTATCTTTTTTTTTCTCCCCAAGTCATGGACGCGCAGATTAAACAGGGTGAATGGCAATGGCAATGACGGTTAGGACGGAAGATAGAAGGCGATATGAGTGAGCTCAATATGGAAGCATAAAGAGAAGAGAGGAGGGAAAAAGTAAAGCAAAGCAAAGCAAAGCAAAGCAAATCAAAGCATAACTCCGCCCCCCCCCCCCAACCCCCGTATTACTCCGACTCCGTACAGCCGGTACATGCAATATCTGAATTTGTTCAAGGAATCCTTTAAGCCCTTGCCTTCCTTGTCTTTTGTTTCGGTTCCGGCAGAAGTACGAGTCTTGTGTACTCGTATGTACTCCGTACAAGTTTCTCCTCCTCCTCCGTAGGGCAGAGCAAGGGGGAGGCAAATGCGGCTGAAGAGAAGGACACTTCAGAAGCGAAATGAGCAAAGGGGGGCGGACAAACGACAAAAAAAAAGAAAAAAAGAAAAAAAAAAAAGAAAAAAAAAAAAAAAGAAAGGAAAAAAAAGAAAAAAAAAAAGTCAACCCCATCCATCTTCTCCCCCCAACCCTAGTAGCTTTTAACTCGCCATTTTCAAGAAACCGATCGTCGTCGTAAGCTTCTCTCTCTCTCTTAGTAAACTTGTTGACTTACGAGATACTACAAGCCCGCCATTTGGGGCAGCTCGGTGTTGAAGTCGGTAACCCGTTGGGTTGAAG
>JACBYL010000181.1:0-46822 GCA_015266385.1 Trichoderma oligosporum | reverse complement strand
TTATATACTTTCTTTAATTAGTTATTAAATAAATAAATATAAAAAGTTAAAATAATAATAATAATATATAAATAATAAAGTTATATTACTTGATTTATAAAAATTAAATTAATTTATAAAAACTTAAGCTTAAATATTAATTAATATATATTATTAACAAATTATTTATAGCAAGAATATTTATTTTATATAAAAAGTTCATTAACTATAATTAATTCTTTATAATTTATTTTAATATACATACTTCAAAATCAATATTAAGTGTTTAGTATAGTGTTTTGATGTAATTCAGTTTGCTAATACATTAGTATCAAAACATAGCAGCTAGTGAGTAGAGGTATTGTGGGTTTATTATATAGCTAAATCACCTTTGCGGCTTTAAAGGAATTATTAGTAGGCTATTTACAGCGAGCGTGTTCGTTCTATATAACTAGTTGGCTATTAAATTCATTAACCGCCACTGGTTCTTTGCGATTTATTTTAGCATACCTTAGAACCAATATTAAGCGTTTAATATAGTGTTTTAGTGTAATTTAGTCTGCTAGTAAATTCGTATTAAAATGTAGCAGCTAGTAGGCAGGGATGTTGTGGGTCTATTACATAGCTGGTCCCCTTCGCGGCTTCAACGGGAGAGGACCCCGTAACCTGACTGACACTATTCACGTCGTGGATTTTGGATACTTACTAGGAAGACTAGTCTTTCAACCAGTATTGACAAGGCGTAAATAGTTCTAGAAATGCTCACTGACTCGCGGAGATAGTCATTTGTCCCTTCGCATTATATATCGTCAGCTAGCTCATTACCCTTTTTTGACTGCTAAAACGTGAGATATATTTCTCAGAAAGCAGGAGAAGCATCTCTGCGGTTCTTATATCCTCGCTCATTTTCTTTTCTTTTCTTTTCTCTTCCCTTTTGTGTGTACTTGTTTTAACTATTGATGCTTATTTCGATACTTGACTCACTTTAAGTAAGCCTTTTCACCATGAATATCGTTCAATTTGCCTCCATCTGCTTTGGCATCTTCCTTGGCGTTTTCGTCTTCACCCTTGCAAAGATTATCTATCAAACCTACTCTATATGGACACGCACACGAAGTTTCAACAATGCCTACTTGTATTTAATCTGGATAGAGGCAATTGTGAATTTGATATGGGCCATTATTACGTATCTGTACTTGTGCGAGGTTATTCCGGAAAGGTAAAATAAGAAGCCTTTTCTTATGTGTATTGCCCTGCCTATACAAGTTCAATGCTAATAATCAGTTATCGTCTAGTCTTGCATTCTTCATAGGCACTGGTAAAAAAAAAACTGCAATTACATCCAAGGTAGGCTAACTATGAAAGAAAGCTTTGAAGACTAATGTTTGTTTTCTTTTTATTATAGTGGCGTTATGGTCTATCCAAACTCAGCTTTTACCTCAAATCATTGCTAACCGAATCTCCTTGATAATGGTCAATAAGCGAACAGCTAGGAGCCTGAAATTGGGTCTTGCAATTGGTATTGGTTGCGTCAATGCCGTCGTATTTTACGTCTGGACTGTTGCGCAGCTGCCAACAGCGACGCCTATCCAGGTTAAAGTAAATCGCTGGTCTGAACATATTGAGAAAAGCTTCTTCCTCGTTGTTGACTTGGTATTAAACTTGTACTTTTTGTACTTGGTTCGCTTTCGGCTAATTCAGGACGGTTTGAGCAAGTATTGGAAGCTCTTTAATTTCAATGCTGGGATTGTGTTTCTCTCTACGTCCATGGATGCTCTACTTCTCGGCTTCTTGAGTTTGTCTGACCCTTATTTGTGAGTTCCTAGCGCTGTGTCTTACTTATTAGGAAGTGCTAAACTAACTGACTTGGTATGTACAGATATATCCAATTTGCCCCCGTTGCATATATCGTCAAGCTACACATTGAACTACTCATGGCCGTTTTGATCTCAAAGGTTGTGCGCGGCAGTACAAACAGACAACCTGATTTGCATAACAGCACTAGCCAGAACAAAAACAGTCCGACCAATGCTGTCACTTCCCGCGTTGTCATCACCGGCCCAACGCCGAACGTGGATGATGGGCTAGCTCGTCAAAACAGCTCTGGCTCGGAGGTATGTTTGACCACATATGTTGGTGATAACGTCATTATGAGAACCATTGAGACTACTGTAATTGTGGATAGTGCCGAGGGCAGTCACAGTGACACAGTCTAAGAATGGATTAAAAGATTTTTATTATATGAGTATGGGTATGGATGTCTGTGATCTGTCTGGTGGTTATGAGGGTTCATAACGATCAGTAGATGTATCAGCTCGTTTGAAGCATGATTTTGTTCTTCTATTTAGCCTCAATTTGCAGGCATATCATTCGTTGTGTATCTTTATATGTATATACCGCTCCACATTATGGCCCGTAGGATACTGGAGTGGAAGGCAATCATTCATCTAGATCTAGTATTGAGATGTCTTTCTTTTTTAAACAGAAACCTGTCTTGCCGTTAGTATATTTGCATACAGAGTCATTGCTTACGCCTGCTTAGATTCCCATATCTAGTCTGTACATTTACCAATAGTGGCTATAGCTGCTTATATTAGTGCTATTGTAATAATTATCATTTGAAGTGCGACTATGATAGATAGATGGCACCTCAACGCAACTTTCTGATCTAGTGGCTGTTGACGCCGAGTAAAAAGCAGTATTAACTCCGCACACTGCATCCCAATGGCACTCTTGTTTTAACCATGTATGCAATCACTGGCATTCTAATATCTAATGAATTTTGTAAAAGAGTTTAAGCTGACTGAGGTGGAGTAGATAGAGCTCGGAGCTGTAGCCATTCTCGCCATCGGATTTACCTTGCATCTTGTCAGCCGGATAGCGATAAGCTCCCTCCAACTAGATCGACAACAAGATAGTATGAGAATAGTGTCAAGTCCAACGCTTAATGGCTACTTCCAGAGCTAATGTCCGCTGCTCTATAATTATTAACTGCGGAATGAAACCCTCTTTGCGGGAAATATAGCGGATTTTCACTTTTTGTTAGCCATATTTCCTCATTTGCGTATTTCCGTATTTGTCAGCTAGTTGGATTGTCCAAGAGGATATTTACGTGTACTATTTCCGTAATAATCCTTTTTATTTGGCATGTAATAGCAAGTAGAAGAATGGAGTTAAGGCTAGATTTTGTCTTCACGGATAATAGCTGGTTAATCGCCGAAAACAGCATTTCTCATCTGCATAGCTGGGCGGACTGGTGGGATCGGATATACCCAACTTGATGTTTCTTTTGTTGTGAATTAATGTTGACCGCGGTGGCGAGTATGTTTCTTTTTTCTTCTGTGGACGAACAAGTATAATAGATGTTGAGTGCCATCAATATTGACTTCACAAATCGATACCATCCGACATCAATATCAGAATCAACATTTGTCAAACATTACTCATTATTCAACTGATCTTACTCTCCATCTTTCCTATCAATAGTTACAAAACACCATGGCCATTCCAGAGACGCACAAAGCCTTCCACCGTACCTCTGGTGACACTCCTCTGGCTATCATCCAATCATCTGATAAAACACCCAAGAAACTGGGCGACAATGAAGTCCTGATCAAAATCCACTCCGTCTCCCTCAACTATCGCGATATAGCTATGCTTCAGGGCATGTATCCTGCTCCCGTTTTGGAAGGCGGTATTCCAACTTCTGACTGCGGAGCCGAAGTTGCTGCCATTGGATCGGCAGTGAAACAATTCAAAGTCGGGGATCACGTTTCGCCTCATTTTTTTGCAAACTTTCTTACAGGAGATGAAGAAGAGCCACTTCAAGGGCTTGGTGGAGATGTTGACGGCGTTTTGAGCGAATATGCGGTGTTTCCAGAGAAGGCTTTAGTACATTTGCCGAATTACCTATCGTGGGATGAGGTGAGATAATTACAGCAAACTCATTTTCAGTGTATTGTATGTTTGTTTATGAATTATATAGCTAACCTGTCTTAAGGCATCCACAGTTGCTTGCGCGGGAGTTACCGCATGGAACAGTATCGGTGGCTTGAAGAACCTATCACCGGCTCGCAGTCACGTACTGTTGGAAGGCACAGGAGGTGTCAGCATGTTTGCTCTCCTCTTGCTCATTGATGCCGGCATAAAAACAATCATCACGTCATCTTCAGATGCGAAAATTGCGCAGATTAAAAAGCTGAGCCCCTTGATCAAAGGCATCAACTATAAAACTCACAGCGATATCAGTTCCGAGGTGCTGCGTATCACCAGCGGCAAGGGGGTTGATATTGTGGTTAACAATAGTGGCCCAGCGGCTATTCCCTCAAATATTGACTCTCTGCGATGTAATGGATCTATCGCAATGATAGGGTTTCTCGCGGGCATGACGGCTGATTGGAATCCCAGTGAGCTATTCAAGCTTTTGATGAAGCGTGGTGCTCTCCGGTAAAGACCCCCCTTCTCTCTCCCTCCTCCCTCTGGAAGCGTGGTGCTCTCCGGTAAAGCCCCCCCTTCTCTCTCCCCCCTCCCCCCCCCCCCCCCCCCTTCTCTCTCAAAGAAAAGAGGCTTTATAGCTAACCTGAAATATAGTGGCTATACTGTTGGCTCAAAGCTCGACTTTGAGGCCTTGTGTGCGCACTTGGAAAAGAGAAAGCTAGGGCTTCAGCCATTGGTGGATCGTACCTTTTCGTTTGATAAGGCCAAAGAGGCGCTTACACATATGGCTGAGGGACGCCATGTTGGAAAGGTGATTATCAGGGTTTCAGAATAGGTGCAAAGGGAAAAGAAAGTGCATAAGATTGAGATAGGAAGAAGAGAGCCTATTGGAATTGATTGAACTAAGAGTCTTAAACTACATCATTGCATCACATGATATTTCATGATATTTCTGAACAAGCTGAGCTGACGGATTCTCCCCAAAACTCAACTCAAGAGTCATGCACAGCATCTTATTTCCCTCCTACCTCTTAGTAAAAAGAAAGAGAGAGAGAGAGAGAAAGACATGAGAGAAAGAGACATGAGAGAAAGAGACATGAGACAGGGACCCTGCATTAGCGAAAACGTGCGGCGCGGCGGCGGATCGATCGAGCACCCGAAGATCCGGAACGGTTTGGCGGAAGCAGCCAAAAGCTGCCAGTCCAGGGGAAGCTTAGTCAGTGTCAATGCGAAATTACATCTGTCAAGTCAGAATGTCTCATCAGGCGGATCCGCCAATTTTATCATAAACCCCGTTTCCCGAGGGTTTTGATCCTTCAATCTCGGAGAGCCATGGGTCCGATATTTCTCCGCCAACGCCACAACGCTACCAGTAACTAGCCACTCACCAGCCACTAGCCCCAGTAAAACTTGGTTTGGCTACAAGAGACAGGTTGACAGGCAACAGGGCACATGACTTACAATAAGAATGGCTTACTTCATGTGGCGCAGCCTCTCCGCCAACAGCTCGGGAATGGGGGAGGGGCTGAAAAAGCGAGCTATTCCTAAAAGAGAATGAAAAAGGGGGGTAAGGCAGAGGCCGCCGTGACGTATTACCAAGCAGCCCGCCGAAGATGCCCGAAGCTGTGGCAGGACAAACTATGAACAATAGACTGGACAATGAGTAATTGATTATTCTTTTCCTTTCCTTTCTTTTTTTCTTTTGTTTTTTAATATTCATTATTTAAAATACTTCTTTATACGCGTATATATGGAGCACTTGTGTACCTGGCATACGTATGCACATCTACTATATACCTCTCTATATCTACTAAGGTAGGTATCTATATATATCTCTATATATCCGAGGCGCCTATTTTACCCAAACATTCGTCCATCACCTGTTATATTTGTCATCGGACCAACTCTCTCTTCAAAACAACGTGATATTCTATTTAAGAGAGCGATATATATACACGTACTTATATCTGATTCCTTTGACGTCATTTTAATTTACTCTACATACATTCAATTTTCGAGAGACATCATGGCGCTTGTCGCATCGCATACAAACGACGATGATGCAACAATGCAGCAATCACCAACGAACAATACTGAGACAGCGACTGGTGGCGATACCAACTTCAACGCCGTTGTCGACAACCAAGTAAATGGGGCGACATCAGTGGAAATGGATCAGGAGGAACAAGATGAAATCTCTCACGATCAGATTGAAACTGTCAGCATCACCGTGTCCCATCGAGGCCATAAATTCCCCTTTGAGCTAGATGCCGACAACACCGTCAGCGATTTATTCTGCGAAATCCAAAATATTCTCGAGATACCATTTGAGAATATTAAAGTCATGGTGCCCAAGGGCCCCTTTCTCAAGTATCCGTTCAAAGACCCCGACTATCAAGTCAAGAACCTCGCCGGCAAGACAGTAACTGTCATGGGATCTACTGCCACAGACGTACAGGCTGTTCAGACAATGTGCCAGAAACTCAACAAGATCAAGACAGCCCGCGAAGCGCAACGATCCATGGCAAAGGCAAAGGCAAAAGCTACGGGCCCCCTTCGACGTCGCCCAGCGGTATCTCCGGAAGACTCGAAATACACTTTTATGCAAGTGCGGCCGCTTAGCGGTTTGCCTCACCCAGAGCGCAGCTTGAAGCTGCTTATGCGACTCAAGGAGGATCCGGGAATTAGGGCGGTGATGAAGAAGCATAAATTTGCGGTGGCGCTACTGACGGAGATGGAACCACTTGCAAACACTGAAACAACGCATGAGGGAACTTCGCGCCTATTGGGACTGAATCGCAATCAGGGTGAAGTGATTGAGCTTCGTCTGCGAACTGATGCGCACGATGGTTATCGCGATTATAAGACGATTCGAAAAACACTATGTCACGAGCTGACGCACAATGTGCATGGTCCCCACGATAGACAATTCTGGGATCTATGTCATCAGATTGAGCGCGAAGTCGATGCTGCTGATTGGAAGTCTGGCGGCCATACTTTGGGTGAGACATCTCGCTATCACATTTCTGGCCAGGAACAAGATGAGGATGCGCATGAAGATGACGGTGGCTGGACAGGCGGCGAGTTTGTGCTGGGCGGAACCAAAGTGAGCAGTGCGGGATTAAGTCGACGAGAGATTTTGGCGCAGGCTGCGCTGGAGAGGCAAAGAAAAGAAGCGGAAGAAGAGGGAAGAGCAGTTGAGGCAGTAGAGAGAGGATGGCGGCCATGTCAGAGACCGCAGCCTAACAATGATCGCAACTTGCAAGGCGAGTAAAACAAAAACAAAAACAAACAAACAAAAAAGAGACGGACAAGAGGGGAAGAATGAGAGAAAGAGAAGGGAGGCATCTGCATTAGCTGGCGTTATAATGAAAGGGGATTTCAAGCAAATAATGACTGTAACCCAACAAACAGGGCCAATTTGGTTGTGTGCAGAGGGAGATGATGATGAGGTTAATCACAATGGGCATTTTCTTCTTCTAATGTTTTATCATTTCAGACATTGATATATACTTATATATATCAATATTGGTACGATCAATTTAATGATTATTTCATTTTATATTGTTTCACTTGACGATGCGGAACTACGTAAGTATCATCAATACGGCAACGGATCCATGTCCAGCCCATCCACTGTAAGCTTGAACGAGTCGTTTCTCGAGTAGTGTCCGGCAATATCCAAATCGAGTCTGCCTCGGATACAGTCACGAAAATCAATGTCTGCATAGATGAGATTGTTCTCTTCGTCTTCCCACTGCGGGCCGGCGAGGACTTGGCCAAAGGGGGAGACGATGCAAGAGCCGCCACGAGAAAGGAAGTTCGAGGGTTTGATAACGGCTGAAGGCTGAGTCTCTGTGTGCAGACGCTGTTTGTTCTTCTCCCGTTGCTGTTTTTGTTTTTGCTGCTGCTGCTGCGTATCTCTTTGATCATCGTCATTATCCGCAGGACAAGACAGTACAATCTCATTCCCATCCTCATCAAACACACTCTTCCGTCGACCATGCCTCACCTTGGATGGACTCGTCGGCATAGCAAACTCAAAGCCGTCATCCTCTGTAACAGCAGCCATCGAGGTCCTCCTCCCCCCCACCGGCACAACATCTCGGTCTTCCACATCGACCGTCTCCTCTTCTCCACGAACGCACATGTTGCTGCTGACTACGAAGCATCGGCCCTCAATACCAATGGTGCTCATGAGGCTTAGCCATCGTTCGCCATCATCGGCTGTGGGGGCGAGGTATAGGTTGATGTTTTGAGCGTAGAGCGATTGGCGAACTAGAGGCATGTAATTCTCCCAGCAGATAGCCGCGGCGAGGTTGATGCGCTGGCCGCGAATGATGGTGGTGATGGCACGAAGTGTGGAGGGATGACCTTGAGCCCACATGAGGCGCTCGCAGCCAGTCTGTTTAGTTATATGTATTAATAATGTGCATCGTCAGATGTTTATGAAGCCCCCAATAGTAATAATTATAAGGTCATAAGGTGCTTGTATCACATAATAAAGGGAGGGAAATTGAAAAAAAAAATTGTTCTTACCGGCATCACTTTGCGTCTCTTACCAACCATGCCCTCCTTTGGACACACATAGACTATCGCACAATATAAGCTGCCACCAGCCTTCTCAATACACCCCGTGACAATAAAAACGCCCGTCTCTTGAGCAATCCTCTCCAACTCCTCCCGCGATCCATCACCCCGTCCACTCCCACCTTCTTCATACCCGGACAGCTCCCGACGCACCCACTTCATTCCGGCTCCGGCGCCGCCATCGCCGACAGTATCGCCGAGATCAACGGCTTTGTCGAAATACTGGGCAAACGTCTCACGTCCCTCAGCAGTGCGATTACCGACGACGCTGCCAAAGTTGGTGCCGCGAGGGTAGCCGCCGATGAAGGCTTCTGGGAGAAGGAGAATATCGATGCGCTGGGCAGAGGCGCGGGAGGCAATATTGTGGAGGAGGGTGAGGGTGAGGGGAGTGGAGGGTTGAGTATTGGGGGAGGCGGTTCCAACGCGGATAGTCATGGTGGTGGTGATGATGTATTTATGAATGTATATGTATGTATGTATGTTTTATGTGATTTGTGTATTTGTGTGTGTGTGTGTGTAACCAGACCGATCTTCTTGAATCAATAGAATGACAAGAAAGACACAGCAAGACAAAGAAAAGAAAATTGAACAAATTGGGGGCATCAACTGAGGAGTTTGAGCAGCCTTCTTTACAGTAGCGCCCTTCTTCTCCAAAACAAGCTTTACGCCATATAAGCTGAGCTACATCATTCTTACTAACATGTTTTATTCAAATATTCATTTCTCCCATTGCCTCTTTCGTGAAATGCAGTCTGCCATACATACACAAACGGACTCATTCATGATATATGACTTTCGTCCTACAGCTCAAGATCACTGACTTGGGCGTATAAACGGCGTATAAACTGTATGCGGCAACCAGCAGAGCAGTATAGGCGAAATACGTAGCATAGAAAGCTTGAGTCTCTTGACGTAACGAATGAGTGAGCTCTAGCATTAACTCAATCCGGAGATAAAATAGCGTTGAGTTATACTCTGTACAGAATAGAATGATGGACGACGGGTATCAAAGACGCTATAATCGAGGCTTATAAGATAAATTAGAGCTCTTCTCTCCAACCAGGTCTGATCCACTACACCAGCGTTAAAATCGCAGGTTTAAAATCTTCCGTAGTATAGTGGTCAGTATGCAAGCTTGTCACGCTTGAGACCCGGGTTCAATTCCCGGCGGGAGAGACCGCCAGCAGCTCTAAGCTGAATATTTTTTTTTCAATTCTTTCACTTTTCATTCTTTCAACTATTCTTCTCACATATTCTTCTTATTCTGTTTTTTTTTTGTATGTGTTCAAGATATTTGATATTTCCTGTATGTCCACAATATGAAGCAATTAGACGCAATCTCGGCAAATATATTCATTATAACCCATTCTAGTCGTTATATCGTCTTCTCCAATAATGCAAATCATTGCTTCACCTTTTCCTCGTCCGACTCGCCACCGGAGCCGGCTCAAATGCATCATCATCATCTGAAATCTCATCATCGCTAATATCAACCGTCTTATCTTGTGTCGCTCCCTGCGAAAAGCTAAGCTTCGATTGCCGTGTCTTTGCACTCGCAGTGGCGCCTCTTGTTGCCGCCGTCTTCCTCGTTGTTGTTGCGGGCTTGCTGGCAGCAGCTGCGCTTTTAGCATTTTGTCCACGTTTCGTCGTCTTTGCGGGTGGCTTGGAAGACGGAGCAGCCGTCTCCTCTTCGGATTCCATCACCACATCTTCTTCTTGTTGCAATTCTTCCTCACTATCTTCAAAAGGTTTGCGACCACGCCTAGCAGGTGCCTTTTTTGCCGGGGGCGCTTTTTTAGCTGGCGCGGCCTTCTTCGTCGCACGGGTCGTGGCCTTCTTTGTCTTTCCGGTAGGGGCTGGCTGTTCGTCTTCATCCACCTCATCGTCATCTTGCTGAGTATTTCGTGATGAACGGCCTGTTTTCTGTAAACTCGCCGGTCCTGCATCTTGCGTCACAATATCCTCATACGTCCACGCATCTGGTTCGTCTTCCCAGTTGCCATCAAAATCGGAGTCCCATGTATCCGGCCTAGGCCTTAGTACTCTCTTTCTTTCGCTCTGAGATATGCCTGTATTACCAGCTACGCTCATTCGCTTCTCTATGTTTTGTTTATAAGTCTCCATGGCGTTATTCAAATCCTCATCATCTGATTCGAGGCCCAACATTTGTCTGACCTGGCCAGACAAGTGCTCAGACACAAAAAGCTCCATTGCATGCTTATCATCCTTGGCGACGAACTGGTTGACTGCTTCGCCAAAGGGCCCCTGTGGAAGGACTTTCAGGGACTGCGCTGAAAGGAATTGGTTGACAAGCCTTTCTACTTTGATCATCTCGGCGCTATCATCGTCTAGATCTTCAAGGTCGTCTGATGGGCTCATAGCTGTAGCTTCGCCTGAGACTTGTAAGTACCATATATATAAATAGATAAAACATGATATAGGAAACACATTATTGAGGAATGTAAAAGCCACTCACGTTGTATCTTCTTTTTTCGATAAAAGAACACCACATCGTTCACATTGGCCACTTTGCCGATAAATCGATTTGAGAATCGCTGCGGGTTCTCGCACTCAAATTGGCCTCCGTCTGGCGCGGAGTACTCAACCTTTAATCGAATAAGCGGCAGTGGTCGTTCCTCCAAGGCTTCTTCGTCCGTTTGAAGGGCTTCCCAATCTGCATTTGCCTCTTCAATCATTTCCTCAACAACCTCTATTAAACGTTTCGTGACTTCATGTCTATTGTCCTTCTTCATGTCCAGGCCTTTGAATCGTTTGTCTTGGGCAAGAAAAATTTCTCTCGTAACAAATGGCCGAACTGACTTGAGAGGTACCTTGTTGACCCTAAAGGTCTTATTATTTACACTCAATATAGCCACGTGCTTCTGTACGGCCTCTCCAGGAACTAATGAGGTTGCCACTGATGATCCGGGCTGCATAACATGGAATCCAGTCTCTGGATTCTTTGTCGGATCAATCAGACATTCGTGCTCGTGTCCCCAGACCACTAGATCAAGCCAGTCTGGAAGCACTCTTTCTGGTAAATACGCGGTTGGCGAATGAGCGTGATGATTTTGGTGCACAGCGAGTAGATTGAACCACTCGCCCGTTTGCGTGCCTGGACGGAACCACTTAACCCTGTGGTCCCGAAATGTCCTAAACATACGCTCATCGCGGACGTTGCTCAGTCCATATAGCGCCAGCTTCGTTTCACCTTTTTGCAGCAGAATCGGCTTGGCCTCGATATTATCTGCCTCGGCAACTCTCCCATAGTAGTTTAGTAGGCCTGCCGCCTGCAGCAAGTCTAGTGAACAATAATTTCCATCGCCAGAAGGGTCGTCATGGTTACCATGAATGGAAAAGACAGGGATTGAGATGTTGATATCGGGATCTTCATAATTAACGTATGGAAAGGCGCCCTCAAAGACATCGGCGGCATCAGATAGAAACTCGAGTGGACAGGGCTTCATCCCCAAGCAATTCTTGCGGAGCGTGCGCATGACTTGGTAGAGGGATTTGCGAGAGGGCTTATTATCGTGGAACAAGTCGCCGGCAAGCAGGACCATGTCGACCTGCGAACTTGTGTGAGCTTATGGACAATCACAAAATAACCAATCTTACAACGTACGTCCTCTGTTCGGGCCAGATTCATAATCTCATCAAACGTCCGCCAACTGTCATCTTTGCGGATGGCATCTCGCTCTTCATATCCGACATGGTTATCCGTCGCAACCAGAATGCGGATAGTGTCTACTTCTGCAATATTGTAAGCGGGGACAGATCATAAGCTATAAGCTATACTGCTTTATTCCAGAGCTTACCAGTGAAATCAGACATCTTGCCAATCAGGATTATGTATCTCTAGAATCGAAGATCCATCAAATATGAAGCCAAGAGAGCTTTCTATCTCCAATCTCGTAGCAGAAAATAAAAGTGGTTTAGCAATTCACGGTGGGAGACGCGATGCTTCTAGGCAGTGAACGCGACATGATACGAAGTCACATGATTTGAATTAAACTGCCTGGTATAAGGCACTACCCTAGAGTCGGAAGCATTAATGGTGTTTACACCAATTCTTCATATTGCAAAGCCGAAGTCATCTACTAGAGTCTACTTGTCTTGTAGAGATTTTTTTTTAATTCTTTAATATTTAGGTCTCTTAGACCAGTCAATGGCTCAAGCAAGCCAAGATGGTAAGGATTTGTTGTTCTATCAACCTCTCCAGCTACCCTCACTCCACAGTAAATCTATTCCATCAGTATCACCATATTCTCTTCTATCTCTCTCTATATATGTTCTACAGGTCATCAACAGATATAACCACCAAGCAGACAGACACAGACCTGCAGACGTAAAGAACATTCTAGTTACATACCCATTTAATTATGGTACGCAATTGCATCATCCCCAATCTCCTTAAACACCGCATTAACCGCATCAACAACTTCTTGTGGAAGCGGTCCCTGCTCAAAAATATCCAAATTATCCGTCAGCTGCGCAATACTTGACGCACCGATGATGATGCCATCTCCATGCTCAGCAGAAAGGATACTGTGGTATGCAGTCCATCTTAAAGACGCCGCATGCCCAGAGATGCCATGCTTTGCAGCGACTTCTCGCACGCGATCTGTAGCAGCCTCAATGCTTGGTTTGACATACTTTGCGGTGTAGACCTGGCCGAGGAAATTCTAAGAATTGTCAGTATTAAAAGAAAAAAAAGAAAAAATCCATGACTTGTGTATGGAGTATTTGAAGGTAGACGTACCGAAGTGTCCCAGCGACCTCCGGTTTGGATATTCTTGTGATTTCCGGCAAAAAAGCCTGCAGCTCCAGGACTATTTCCCGAGTGAGTCATATAATCAATAAACCGTTGTTGATTTGAACCTGTCGTGAGAGCTTACCTCCATGCGTAAAAAGCAATCCCATGCTTTCGCAATAACGGGAAAAGTTCCTTCTCTCCCGTTCTTACCACTGGATTATACTGCCCCTGGTAAACAGTCGGCTTGACAAAGCCTCGCTCCTCACTAATTTTGAGGAACTGCTCTACCTCGGCGGCTGTATAGTTGGATAATCCAAACCGCTTAAACTTGCCCTCGCGGTAGGCTTTGTCCATAGCCTCTGCTGTCTCTTCAAAGGGTGTTGCTCGATCAGGCTGGTGCAAGTACTCGATGTCGACTTGAGATACTTTCAGAGCCGTTAAGGAATCGTCGACGCTCTGCCCAATCTTCTCCTTTGAATGAGCTCCAGCAGGACGGGAAACGACCTTGGTACCGATGATAAATCGGTCTCCGGCATTAACTGCGCCGAGTCGAGGCTCACACGTTTTCGGAGCATGTGGTGAATAGCCTCTGGCAGTGTCAATTTGACGATGGCCTCTCTCATAGAATGCATTGAGAAATTCATCAACCTCAGCTGGGGAATCCCATTTGGCTATCGCGTCAACGGACTTGTCGCCAATCTAACGCTTGTTCTTTAGCAATGCTGTTGCGATGAAGGACACACGCCAAGCTACTTACATTGGCTGTTCCCAAGACGATCTCAATGGGTGATTTTGGCATTTTGTTACAGTAATATCGCTTTTGGTTTATGTATTGAATAAAGTTGCTTTTGATGAAGTAGTAGTTGGTTGTCTGACCCTGCCTCTCATCTATTATAAGGAAAGAAAGAAGAAAAGACCAGTTCCATCGATCAGCCTTTATACGAATTTCGAATATCAATTTTAGCTAATCAGCGTACAACTTATTCTTGGCAATTAGCCAAATGGTTATTAGTGAGAAAGCTGACAAATGGCATATCTTGATTCGGAGCAGTTGCGTTATTTGATACAAGAAGAGGGAACAGTTGCCGAGGGATTATCGCCAAGTACGAACTAGAGCAAAATGAAGAGCCCATTCGATACTAGCTAGAGGATTGCTTGTGTCACAAAGTCTTGCGCCATAGGTGAATTTATAAGCAGCAATATATTGGTTTGCGGGGTCAATTCAAGGGGGTTTAAAGACTTCGATTTATTACTTAAGCCAACTGCTTCTTTGAGTAATGTGGTTCGTCTGATGCCAAGTTAGTGTTTTGTGTTGTTTACTCCTCTGCTTGATCATTCGGTAGCTGTCTTAGTTAGGCTTGAGTATATATAGTCATTAATGTAGCATCGAATTCCTAGTAAAGTGTTTAATCAACTCTCTTCAGTTATCTTATCTTGCCTTGGAGTTAACTCTTATATTTCCATGACACAAAGTCAACACTATGTATGGTCTATTAGCAGCATATTACGGAGAAACTCTTCATTAAAAGAATATCATATAATGGTTGGGAATATTCAAAGCTCCTGTAATGACAATAAGCTTTGGTGTCTGTGTGTCGACTAGGCCTTTAGAATATCAATCGGTGTCTTTGAGGTATATTTAGCCACTAATTAGATAGATGAAACCCAGGCATCTTATACCCATTCTGATACTTCTGTACACTAAGATTACAGGCAGGTGGGACTGCTGACAAAAAGGCTCTCGACTTGTGCTACCTACTTATAAAGGTCGTTACCTACAATACGTTCTCCATCTTGGCACATCTGCAATTCATACAGAGTGAGACTTGCCTGTCAATGTTCTAATAGGCTCTGAACAGTTCCGAAAAGAGATTCTATGTCGATGGTAATACTATTCCTGAAGGACGCATGGAACTTTGATACTATTACACCCGGTATTAGGATGATTTCACCCCCCAGTAAACTACGAAAGAGTCGTGATAGAGCACGCTTATTATAGGCTAATCTTGAATCGCTTCAAGATGACAAATATGGTATATGTAATGTGGTTCTTGATCATGGCCCGGGCAAGTCATCATTGAAACGACTGGAGCATCTACGTTGCAATCACGGGCCTAAGAAGACGGAACTCCTCTCCTAGAAGGTCTGCTGGCAATGGACAATGGATCTCAACATACTCTATATTGATGGCTAGGTCTCGCAGTATCTAAGTCATAAGTACGGTAGATACTCGCTCTGAAGCATGAGTCTTGAGAGACATGACCATAAAAGATCTTCACTTGTTATTACAGTCTCCGGGTAACTACACGTTATAGTGAAGGTGTATAAATCACTTGGTGGCGACATTGACTACTGATGACTTCCCAAAATAACTATGCAACATGCTTGCCAAGCTATCAAGCAACTTCAACCAATGGTTTAGTTTTAGACCAGCTCGATATAGCCATAGTTGAGCAGCTCATACCAATCATTTACCTGCAGCCAAATCATTGGGCATATTGCAAGTCTCATCACACTGCATACCATCACACCGCTAGTCTTGTGTAACCGCAACGAGAGAGGCGGCTGAGAATCTGGTTTGCAAAGATCAGAAGTCGATTATCCATACCAGCTTAAGCTTAGAGTTATAGCAGACGAATGACGGGATTTCTATATCGCCTGTTAATATAAACCAAATAGAACCTAATATTATAATACACACAAAGATTATTATGCTATTTTGGACCATGACATGCCTACATGTAATCCGTAAAGCTCTTGCTTAGTACCCTCCAAGAAGGGAATAAAGTATTCAAATTCAAAACTGCCAGCATAATAATATTCGGCGGCAAATCAAATGCTAGACACGTGTTTATCCCAAAAAGAAAATAAATAAAAACAAAGGCCCAAGTATGCAAACCCATGCATGATATCCCTCCCTGTTGGCTTTGAATAGATCAAAAAATCCGTCATGAAATCAGTATAAATCAAACACAAATAGAAGGAGAAGAAGCTGAGACGTAGATAAAACATCTGCGCAAAAAGGGGGAAAAGGCAACAAGTTCTATATCACGATGCCACGCTGGCTCCATCCACCTTTCCCTTTCCAGGCCCACAGGAGCATCAAACACGCAGCAACAACACAAATTCCCTCTGCCCAAAAAGTAGCAGCATAACAATGCTTTCCATAACAGACGGAATCATCCTGACCGTCGTTACCGCCACCGCTATCATCATCAAGCTGTGATGGGTCAGTCGTGTGTCTAGCTCCGGCCTCATATACGGCCGAATAAACGAGGCCCCAGAAAGTAGACCCAAAAGCAGGCAGCATGGCAATGATACCAAAGTTGGTAGCGAAATTTTCGACTCCCCAAATGATGGTGACGATAAGAGGCGTTAGGCTGAATATGGCGCCGTACCCAGCTCCAACAAGCCCTGAGACAACCCAGAATCGATCGGCATGGTTCTGGGCCGCACCACTGGCAAGGAATACAAGGCCAATCGCAAGAAGAATGCCAAAAAAGAGCATAAAAACGACTCGAGAAATAGCAAAGCGCTTGAGCGGGGATGATGGTCGTGAAGGTGTGATCTGAACGTGCTGAGTCTCTGGTGCCGGAGCCAGGATGTCCGTCAGGGTTCCAATTAGGAGCCGAGCAATGGTGCTTGTGACGCCAAAAATAGACACATGAGTCGCGGCCGAAGTCTTGTGGCTGACATCTTCAGTCACAGGAGGCGTGAGGGTACCGATGACGGTGCCCAGATTATTGATAAAGGCCTCGCCAGGTCCAATCATTAATAGGAAAGCTAGAGCAAACGGCCACATGGTGGAATCAGTCAAAAAGCGGCGGGTCTCGGCATTGAGGACCCAATTCTTCTTCCATTGCGCATCGTCATCGGAAGCATCGGCCGTATCATCGTCATCTTGAGCACTGGTGGGAACCGTGCCATAGCCGTGGTTAGATCTTCGGCTCTCAGATCGCGCAAGGAGAGAGCTTCCATTCAGTAGGCCGCTTTGCTCCAGCTCCTCGATGGCTTCCTCAATCAGATCCTGTTCATCGACAATCTTGAGAGTAAACACGCTAACAATGCCAACGACAAACAGTAGAACTGCTAGGAATACAAAGAAACGGAACACGTCGACGTCACCCCTGGACCCATCGGGATTCTTCTCAGAGAGGAACCGGCTGCCAAACTGGCTCAACCACATGCCGCTCAGACCAAAGCCGGTAATTGGCATAGCCAATGCCAGCCCTCTATATTTGCCTTTGCCAAAATTCTTGGCACACGTCGAGACGGAGCTGATGTACATGGCGCAGGTGCCGGCGCCAATCATGACAAAGGCGAGCACCATTAGGGGATACGACCACCCATTCTCCGCTCCATGCGACTTCCCCAGCGTATTGTACTCGTAGTCCAGCTTTTTGTATATCCCAGCCGCAAGCCCATAGCCGCCTCCAAATAGAAATGACGACAGCAAAGCTAAGGGCGCAACACCCACTCGATCGCAGACGTATCCCATCACCGAGATGGGTAGGTATAAGGCGACAGAGCTACCAATGGCAACACCATTGACTTGAAATTGTGTATAATGTAGTCGCGAGAGAAATTTCGGAGCATATAGCGAGAAGACAACGATGGAGCCCGCGCAGAGGGCGGCTATGGTTGCGCTAATGAGGGAGATGAAGCGAACGATTTGCTTGGATCGTATCTGGCGACGGCGGACTGCCGGATCGGAAATGCTTGACGATGCATCATCTTCATCATCACTAGCGAAAAAGGAAGAACGATCGTCGTTTTCGTCGAGAGTTGTAGCAGGAGGCGGAAAGATGAGGCGCTGGTGGTCAGAGGGCGATGCCGAGGTCGACATGATAGGCGAAAGATGAATAATAGGACAGCCGCGATAGCGGTTGGAGGGAATCGAATCGATTGGGGGTGGTGGAATTTGGTTAATTTAGCATCTTTAATTAAAATATCTCAGACAGAAAAGAAAAGAAAAAAGAAAGGCAAGGCAAATGAGAAAAGAAGAAACGGGGGAGATCGCAAGATTAAAAAGACAAAAGAGGATTGAGATTAAAGGGACAAAGGATGATGCCGCATAATCAGCGAGATAGTGAATCACTGATAGCGTGACCACTGATAGCGATTCCGTCAGAAAGTTGGAAGTCTGGGGGTCGCTGAGGTCACGCAGCCCCCCCCCCCCGAAATGATCCCCGTTAGTGGCCCCCATGGTGGCGCCCGCAGTGGAGTCTCGGGTCTATCAGGGGCTTGCTTCAGTGGATCTGCGCCTGGAATATGCCGTAGAGCGATCAATACTACAGTGGGCAATGCTTACAGTGGGTTTGGCAGCTGATCGGCTCCTGTACCCATGACTCTGCTGTGCTTCACGTCAATTTGACATGACGGGATATACAGATCTGCAAACAATAAACGGATCGATATTGAACTTGACAGTACAAGTATTTAAGTTATATAAAACTTTTAGTGTTGAGCTAGAAGCTACTCTAGCTAGCTAGATACAAAACCACCTATTGCTATCATATCGACAACATATGGCATATATATACCAATGGCAGAGGTATATACATATCCCCCAATTCAAAGCTCATGCAAGATTTTCAGATCATCTATATACAGAGTACTTATTCCGTACTCATATCCCATATCTCATATCCCATAGGGTGTCTCTCAGCTCTCACTGTCACGCAGCTTGCTGTCTCAAGAGTCTCTCCTATTTGGGAATCTTCTCCAAGCTCGTCACTTTCCTCGTGTTCCACAAACTGGGTAGTCTCGGCGGCTCTAATCGCTCTCCAGCTTTTGGCCACGGCGGATTCTTAGAGCGTGCCACCACACCATCTCGATCCCTGCTAACGATGCCAGGAAGCTCCACTTGATCGTTGAACGAGAGCAACATGAAGCCCTGTCCAGTTGTTATGATGAGGAAATCGTCATCTCCAAAGATGCTTCGTCCGAATCCAATATCCAACATGTAGGCGGCCACATCTGACCGCTGACGACGCGTCATGTCATCGACCTCGGTTGTGCGAGGACATCCAACGGCTTCTACATCGACTGGGCTTGCCTCGAGCCACTGCATACCATAAGAGTACTGTCTGCTAACAAGATACTCGTCAAACCAAGCGATGATCAATTGATCGTCCCACACTCTGAGGTCAAAATGTTTCACTTGTGGAGGGTGTGGCCTCCGCGGGCTCTTATATCGGTACTGCACAAATGATTCAGTCAAGACGTTGAAGCAGATGGAAAGCCACTCGGCATTTTTCTTAGCATCTTCGTCCGTCCATGGCGCTCCTTCTTCGTGAAGCACAAACTGTACCATTCCAACTGCGAAGAGACCATGGGCATTCATCTTTTGGCACGAAAGCGTTAGGCGCATTGACGGACAAGAGTGCCGGCTGTCAGGGTGGCGCTGGTAGTCTGGGTGAGAGAGTGACATTTCAAATCGCCGAACCGGCCTGCCAACCTCATATTTGACAGCGACAATGGTATGGAGGCGAGGATCTAATAAATAGCAACGTAACACACATGATTAGCTGCATTCAAGTTCGTTCAGTGGCACTAGGTGGGCAAAAAGATGTCCTGTTTTGCCCCTCCACTACCTTTCTGTATTTGTACTTACCAAGTGGTGCAGGCGAGTTTAGCCACACGGCAAAGGCAACATCCGTGTCTGTCGGGTGAAACATGACGCCTGGCACGCCTCCCAAATTTTTCTCCCATCCGCTTGGCTGATGAAGCTGTTGGCCATGGTCAATGTCCAGTTCAATTGCCCGGTCACTCCAACCCCATATGACAACATGTCCCTGCTTGGTGACAAATGCCACCATGTCGCCCTGAGCGTAGCATTTTGCGAACTTGCCTGGCAAGACGACATGCTTTGATTGGCGGAATTGCAGATGGAAAACTAGTCTGGCGGTCAAGCTTTTAGTAAGAAAAAACAAAGTCAGAAAAGAAGTGTGATACAGCATACATTGTTTGTCCGTTATCCGTCAAGTGCCTATTCTGGAATTGAGGCGTGCTCGATGACAAAATGACCAGGCTGTCGGTGACGGCCTGAAGCTGAAGTGGCCGCCCCGAAATGTAGTCGATCCCAAAGCTAAACCGTTGTCTCTCCCGCGAATACAGGTCATCAACAATAACATAGCAGTTGTCTGGCTGCCACGCAATTTTGCCATTATCATAGCATACCGTCAAAGGCGCATAGCCGAAATCTACCAGTCGTAGGTCACCTAGCACCCGGCCAACGCGCGGCTCCTCTTGATTGATGAAGTACTCGGAGCTCCAGCCAACGTCCCATGAGACGAAAGATCGCATGCTGCGGCTCATGAAGTGTTTGCGTAGATACTTTTTCGCTGATGCTAAGAATAATTCATGACGATCTGGTACGTCGCCGCCGTAGAGCTCTAGCAAGCCAGGGAAGAAGCGGCGACACAAGGCCGTAGCGACGGCACCCTGCATCCACGTCTCACGCCATTCCTTGCAAACCAAGTGGCAGTTGAGCACATCCTGCAGATGTAGATGAGGCACGATGGAAGCAAACACCTCGGGTGGTAGCTCATTTAGGCCGGCGAAGCCATTTAGTTTGATATGGCCATCGCGAAAGCGACTTCGCAAATAGAGCAGATCCCAGCGTGAGAGGGTATCGAGAAAAGTGTCAATAGACTCTCTCCTGCGCCGAGGCCTCCCGATGGGCAATGTAAAATTCCATGGCTGCTTTTGCTTCTGCAGTTGCTGCTGCAGGGATGGAGATGGAGATTGCGGCGACGGTGGTAGATTCATGGTTATCGCATCATGATGCTCGGGGTGCGACTGAGGGCTCATGTGAGATTGGCATAAAAAGAAAAGGCTGTTTTTGCCGTGTCTCTGTTTGGTCCTTCAAGACGTATAAAAATCAAAAGAAATAGAGGAATGAGAGATCAAAAGAAGAAGAAGAAGAAGAAGCAGAAGAAGGAGAAAAAATGAAGGAACAAATCAGTAACTTAACGAAATCTGATGGATGGGTGAAGGATTTTGGATTGTCAGCGTCAAGGCCAATATATATAGGCGGTTGAGCCACTGAAGCCTCGCAACTTGCTGTCAGCCAGTCGAGCAGCAGCACAATACCCTGAAAAAGAAACAAGACAAACCAATTTTTTTTTCTTAAAAACAAAGAAAAAAATTAGGAAAAAATAAAAATAATAAAAATAAATAAAGACACGATCTAAAAACAGAATATTAATCAGTGCAGCGCATATACTCTGTACCTACCCTTGCATCACATACCAAGGACTACAACCTATAATACTAGGTAGTACTGGGTAGTAGTAGTTATGAGCGAGCGTATCATGTGTGGCGCCGTTTCTCAGCTCCAGCCTTCTCTTCTCTCCTGAGCTGCAAACAGAAAACAGCTCACACCTTCTGCCGGGACCATCAAGACAATCAAACGGCCCAAAATAAAAGAAACAAAATCCAATGAGAAATTACTTCGTGTGATGGAGATGAGTAAATATGGTATCGTTTGGGAGGTTTGGGAGGGGTTAGGCAAATGAAAAGTACCACCAAGTAGAATAGCTTCCGCTGACTAACCACAATCTCCGCTGACTAAGGGGTTTCCTCATTAGCAAACCGCTACCTCTTTGAGGGAAGTATCGTGATATACTTCTTAGAAAAGAAAGACAAATATTATATTTATTCGTAATACGACTATCTACTCTTAATTCATATCCTTTATCAAATATACTTCTATCAAATTAAAACACTTGAAGGGCCAAATACAGAGTATAAAAGTGTAACAGCAATTAAAAGGGCAAAAGGCGTAAATGACAAGTAGTTCTCCATAGACAATCCCATTTTATAAACTCCATTTGGTTGCTTGCCAAGATCAGATAAGCTGCCAGCCCTTGCATTGTCATCCACTTTTTCTTTCTTTTCAAGCTTCTTGACTTTGCGATTGGCATGCGCAGCGGACTTATAGAGTATGACCCAGATTATTAAATTGCGCTCCCGCTGGCTTGGGCTGCTACCCTTAGCTGTATCAAGGGTGTGCTTTTGCCTATCCGAGCAACCACCAAGTGCTGTAGAGATAACATGATTCAATTTAAATCATAATTCAATTAAATCGATATGATGTGCTGCTGTATTTAGAGATGGTCATAGCATTATATGATTTACAGGGGCTGGCAAATTTATGCTCCATCTAACTGCTTGTGAGAATGCTTCTATAGCTGCTGGTAACGTAACATACAACAACTATCTACGGAATACTTCGTATCAAGCAACATGACAATAAAAGCAGGCGATTGAATTTTCCAAAAATTTAAAAAAAAAAAAAAAAAAAAAAAAAAAAACCAATTCTGCCTAAATCTCCAAATAAAATAAAAAGTCGTACGATTTCGAGCCTTGTCGTCGTCATGGCTGTCCCTCATTCTGCTGCGTTTGCTCCATATACTCTTCCATTCCCTTCCACCAGCTCTTAATCCCTGTCACATCCAGCCACGCCATCTCCCAGGGATCTTCAAACCACCACTTCTTTCCTGGTACACCATCTTTCTTCCCATCACTTGCATACTTCTTCAAGCTCCCTCCATCAAATCGATGATTCTTCACGCCGATCAGCAACACCGCGCTTCCTACTTTGGGTGTAAATCCGTCGGGGTCTAGAAACACTGTCAAGTGGACTTGTTTTGCTGTTGAAGGATCAGTAATGCGTGCTGTGCGCTGCTTCCCTGGTGGTAGATGAGATGGCTCGACAGGTGAGAGAGAGGTGACAATGGCTAGCACATTGACGGACCAGTTTTGCGCGTAGGGGAGATGTGGAATCAAGCGCAGAGTGGTGAGCTTTAGAGGGACTTGATGGTCATGCCAATCCCTGGGCAATGAGACGGTTTGCTGCTCAGACTTGCTGGTGCTGGCTGCTGCTGCTGTTACTAAGTTTGATGCTGCTGACTTTTTAGGAGTGGTATTCTTGGGAGGAAACGTGCGTGCTTCAAACGCCTCGAATGCATCTTCCAAGTCCTCCTCCTCCTCCTCCTCCTCCTCCTCCTCATCGACCGTTAGACTAGGCGCCTTGGCCTTGCCTTTGGTGGTTGTTCTCTTAGGACTCTGCCTTAAGGGTGAAATTTCCGGATCTTTAAATCTCACGGTATTACCTTTCGATTTCGATGCTCTTGCAGGTGCTTGTGCTTCATTCAAAGTCGATGGCTTGTCCTTTCGTACCAGTATTCCCTTGGTGTTGGTATTATATAAAGCTGGAGACGTCCTCTCGATATGCTTGCCCTTTTTATGGCGTCGCCACATTGCCATGTACGACTCATTCCAACCAGCTGTCTCCAACTCGTTCACAATCAGATACACCATGGCCTTGTTGCTCTCCTCTCTCTTTCCCTCCTCTTTCTCAGCATCAGCCATCTCATCTTGAGCATCGGCCTTAAAATGATCTTCAGGCTCTTCGAATCGCAGCATAAAATTCTCCACCCTTACGCAACATCCCACGAAAATATCCCTCTTCTCTACTAAATAAAACATATCAGGGTGCAGCAACGCCTGGATACAAAGCTCTCCATCTCCAAGCATCAACCTAATGGCATGAGAGCCATCCTCTTTGGGCGTCGCAGCCGGAACTGGCACGAAATCTATGCCTTCGACGATAAAGATAGAGCCAGGAATGCAGCGGCGTGTTTTGTACATCTCTTTAATAAGCGGCCGAAGCGTGAATGGCGCCTGGCTGGGAGCTGGTGTCATGGCGGTAGGATTGAAGCGAGCCATCTTTGCATAGGACTTGTCCGTATCGGCATCTTGCTCATTAACGGCTCTATTTATTTGCTGGAACAATATGCGAGCATCATTAAAAACCTTGTTGAAAAAGATGATGCCAAAACCGTTAAACTCTTGGCCATTAAAGCCATGGTCACTCTCCCTACGCCAAGTGCTACGCATGCATTTATCAGAGTTTGTCTCAATCGGGGCCTGGAATAAAAAAAAGAGTACATGTACCTCCAATTTGTAAATCACAGGTCATCTTTCTCAATAAATCAAGAATCCATCATGGAAAATCCATACCCATTCAATAATGAACTAGAAATAGCTTTCGGAGCTCTCCGTCAAGCCTCTAAATTAAGCCAGCTAATCATCTCATCCCACGATAAAGGTACCATCACCAAGGACGATCTCAGCCCTGTCACTATTGCCGACTTTGCTATCCAGGCTCTCCTCATTGCGACTTTTAAAGATGCCTTCCCCAACGATCGTTTTGTAGGAGAAGAAGATGCTACGGACTTACGAGCTAATGATGTATTGATGAATCGTGTATGGGAGCTTCTTAACACCATCGCCCAAGATGAAGACACTCAGAAAGGCGCATGCAAGCTGCCTCAGACAAAGGCCCAGATGTGCGATCTGATCGACCAGGCTGGCACGAGCCATCCCGGAGGGCCAGGGTCCGGCAGGGTTTGGGTCTTTGATCCGATTGATGGGACCAAGACGTATCTGAGGGGCGAGCTGTACGCCATCAACATTGGATTGATCGTCGATGGAAGACAGACTCTAGGTGCGGTGGGGTGTCCAAATTTGTCGCCTGATCACAAGGGGCCGATCCAGAATAGTAATGTTGATCCTGCGGGCAAAGGCTGCATCGTGTATGCTGTTAAGGGTCGCGGCGCCTATGTGAGAGCCTTGCATGAAGGACCTGAAGGGATGAAGCTTCCGACAAAGTTGAGTCTACAGCCGACGAATATCGCCTTAAGGAATATCAGCTTTGTTACGTGCATTGGCCTTGTTGACTCTGCTCTTGATGGAGTTCATGAAGTTGTTGCCCAGCGCCTCGGCTTCTCCTTTCCAGGCAGCGATCTCGTTCCATGGGTCCTGCGCTGGGCGGCCTTGGCATTAGGCATAGGCAACACTACCGTCTGGGTATATAAGCGCCGTGACCGCTATGCCAAAGCTTGGGACCATGCAGGTGCCATGCTTCTCTTCGAAGAGACAGGTGGTAAGATTACAGATGTACATGGTAAAGATATTGACTTCTCTGCTGGAAGGAAACTGAGCGCCAATTTCGGCTTTGTTGCTGCGTCGGTGGATATTCATGGCCAAGTATTAGAAGCTGTACAAGACGTTTTGAAAGAGCAGGGTAGGGATGAATTTCTGCGATAAACTGTAGATCGTGTAAATTAAATAAGTACTATAGTAGCGTAGTAGATATGTTTTGCTATAACGAGCTTGAAATAAATAATTTGAAATAAATAGGACAAACTATCATCACTATTCTCCCATATTAACTACATCTACACTGTAGTATATACACCATGACCGACAGCATGATAACCTTTCTTGCCCACCTTTTCGACCAACTCGCTGCGCCAATCTTGGCCCTTAGCAAGCTTCTCGATGATTTGAGCATACGTGTATTCGGGCCTCCACCCAAGTTCGCGCATTGCCTTGCTCGAATCATAGACGCGATCGATTCTATTGAGATACTTCCACCCCTTCTGACGGAATACTGTTGCAGTAGCAGGGATAACTTTGTTGAGTACTTCTTCTGGGTTCCTATCCAAGGCTGTGAGAGTTTCTACATCATTTGAGAACGGCGGCGGAGCGCTGATGATGTATTTTGACCAGCCAATCTGCCTGGCCTTGCTCATCGCACAAACAGCTGCCGAGACGATATCCTGAATATCGCATCGTCGATATGTCATTTCCAGAACCTTTAAGTTCTCATCTCCCATTGCATTACGTCGATCTTCATCGTCATCTTGCTCGGGGAAGAAGCGACTCGTACGAAGAATGAGAATAGGTATACCGTGCTGCTTGTGAAAGAGATGGCAAATATCCTCAGCCGCAACTTTGGTTACTCCGTAAATGTTCTTGGGCATGGGAGTTACAGTCTCATCGATCCAAGCGGCCGGGGAGCCAGGCTTGGGACTGAGCGCAGATCCAAAGGTACTGGTGGTGCTGAAGAAGATGAAGCTCTCGATTTGGTTGCCGAGTTTAGAAGCTTCCTCTAAGAGAACTAGTGTTCCTGTTATGTTTGTCTGAACAAAATCGGCTTTGGTATGAGTTTCAACGTGAGGCTTGTGAAGCGTCGCCGTGTGAATAATGTGCTTGATGGGATTGTTTTGGAGGATCTCAGCGACGAAGCCCTCGTTCGTTATGGAGCCCACGAGAGTAGTTGTCGAAGAGCCATTAATGTCTATTCCGATAGGAGTGAACCCCAACGATGGCAGAGTTATCATGAGAGCGTGACCCAAATGGCCTGATGAACCTGTGACAAGGACATCGTATTGAGTACTCTCAGTGGGTTGCATATTAGCGACACAGCCAGTCTACAATTGAAATGAATTCCAGAAATAGCCGGTAGCAGAGATAAAGCTTTTGTAATTTTGATTAAATGAATGGAACTGAGAAACATTGACCAACTCTTGAAGTCGTCACGATTTACTGAAGTAACATATATCACTAAAGAATTAGACAAGTGGGGTTCACTGAGGGGAACTCGGCGAATGACTCTTAGTTGTATATAGTAGTCATTCAAATTAACTGTAGAGGGCGAGCATGAAGAGAGTGAAGGAGAAAGCAGCGAGATAGAATACCATATGATTGATCAACTATAGATAAAGGGACTCGTTTGCGTGGTATTGCCCTCTGGGTGGTGATAGCATCACCCTGACACGGGCTAGAAATGAGATTGAGAATGATAAGACAAGGGCTACAGCAAGTAAAATGGAAAAGAGGCGACGATAGGGAAAATAAACAAAATATCGTCGTTATCACGAAATACAATATACATGGCTCTGAAAAGTAGCCACGCAATTGGAATACAGATCCATCATTCAGTTGCCCTGAATTCTCAAGCGTATGACTATGCCCCATCCAGTCTTGGTCTCCCAGATCCCAAGCTGATTCTCTTTCCGGAATGTAATCTCTTCTGCTTTTGCAGTCATTGCCACGCCATCTCCTGGCTTCTGCTGGGGTGTGCGACTTGCTGGCGATATTGTTGAAGGGCCCTCGGATCTCTTGAAAACCCCCCACAGACCTGATTTCTTCTCTCGGCTTGTCTGGTTATCACTACAACCTTGAGTTCTTTGCGCATTTCTGAGAGCAGCAGGGCGTTCCGGCTGTATGTGCTTAGCAATACGACGAGCGGTGCTTTCGTTATCCCACCAAAGTGACTCATCAGCCAATGGATTGGCATTGGCGTCGGCGCCTTTCTCTGATCGTGACGACGGAACGCTGCCATATTCTTGTCCCTTATTTCGAGCTTGGCTAACGCGAATCAATGTCCTAAATTCCCTTGGGCGCTTCTCATCCTCGTCATTGAACTGCCAGTCCCGAATGATGGCTGCGTCAGGGACCAAAGTTGCTTCTGCCAACCTAGGTGTTGGGTGAATGCCAGAAATAGATGAAAGAAAATCTTCCACGTATGGAACGATCAACGACAGAATGAAGCTGTCGCGCTCGTCTCTGACCAAGTCCCGGGTAGTCTGGCTAGCAGCGACTTCGCTCCGAAGGTTGGCTAGATGAGATGAGAAGAATGATGATGGAGGTTGTATGGTAGAATCTTGGAAAGCGAGTGGGCTGTCTTTGGTAACAGCTGGATTCACGCTTGGAGAATATGGAGGAGGAAGATCGCTGCCATCTTCTATACTAATATGATCATTCATGATGAAGAGAACAAAGTGAGTAGATAGGACCGTTTGACCTTAGTGTATGATGTGTATTATGGAGGTAGGCAGAAGCGATACGGGCTTCCTCTTCAGAAACAACTCATTAGTGAGGCTGGGCTGGAATCATTCAAAGTGAGGCGTCTAGCGCTGAGCAAAGGAATCTGCCTTGTATAATTGTTAGCAGATATTATACAATTATACCTGTATGCTATGCTACGGCTTTCTCCGATTCAGCCTAGCGAGGCGTAGTGTGTTGGGGAGGAATCGCACTGTCTGCCATGTGCGAGGCTAAGGCGACGTTATTAACAGGAGGATTACTGTGTGGTTGTATATATTAACAAAATAGTTATTCCATTTGCGACATATATTGTGTCTTTTACTTCTGGAATACTATATACTATGGCAAGCTGGTAAGACGTTATCGAAGCTGGTAATACATTCGCCCAGCTCCTATTTACTGGAACTTTCCATGCACGACACGAGATATTTGGACATCTTCATGTGATTAATCAATAGCCCGTTTTGTAATTCAGAATGCTTCTTTATATTGCATCTGAAAGTCCTATAGGCTATAAACTAGAATTTCTGTTGCTTTAAGTAAATCTCTACAGTTAATGCTCTGCCGTTATCCAACATGTAGGGTAACTTCATCAAAGTATAGCTCAAGAGGGTTTCGACAGAAACGTACGTAATCTATTACTCTATTATTATTATTCTTTCTCAAAACACAGAAATATGGGAGACAAAGCTCGCGCCATTGTAACCTTTTGTTACTTGATATATCTTAAGTTGGTAATATTGTAAAATATCGAGGAATGGGCTCCATTTGCTGGGCTGAATGTCTTTTAAGCCACTTCTCTTCTTGTTTGGGTCAACCAAAGAGACTGGCATTCGAAGATTGCTCAGTCACAATTTCAAACTTTGATTTTGATGTATGATACCCGTTAAGAATGCCCTTGCGGTAACAAATAGTCAGTGCTTTGACTGGTACTTAAGGTACATTATGAGAGACTCTTGCTCTTATGACTAATTTATACTTGTTTGTAAGCATATCATCAAATCATTTGAAATACCAAATAGCGCTCATGATCATATTAGGATAGTCTCATGCTATAATGTAATTTCGATTCCATAGGTCTTATCGTGATACCGTCTCCTTCACACCGGGATGAGTCATGTCCCGAGCCAAGCCAATGTATCATATTAGGTGCTGTATTTGTATTGCAACCATACGTAAAGATAGAATGAATATTCAAACTAAGTAGATTGCTATAAGGAATCTAAGCTAGGTGAATGGCACGTTGATTAAATTAATATAGTAGGTTATTAGTAACACTCGGATGGGAAAGATATCCACCGGATATCCACCATGAGCTATCTAAATAATAACGGTGATACAAATAATGGAGTAATAGAAGCTAAATTTGATAAATGCCTTCCAATGGCTGTTACGTGGCCGTATTATACAATAGCTATATACTAGAATCCCTGATTATTACATAGTTGAACATAATGGCTAAGATCTGCAGGCAGAGCTAGCATGACACTGTCTAAGACAATATTCAGATGACAATTGTTCATTTTTGCTTTTCTAGTAACGTGGAGTTATAATTGAAGCTTTAATAAAAAATACTAGCAAGAAAGATGCCGTTACTAGAGCCAACTTAGCAATTAATAAGAAAAATTAATAGTAGAATTCTTGCCGCGGTTTCCAACTCACAAAGCCCTCTCAATATATACACCCCATCACTTTATACGGAAGAAGCTCTGACACCCACACTGATGGAGTAATCTATCTGGTATAAATAAAAGATGCACCATGTTAGACACATCCACATTCCTCAGCTTGTTACCGAACTGTCGGGAACGATATTTAGGAATGCGATCCCTACCTGTCACAAAGGGAGGCTCTTAGCGTTATTTCAAGGGCTTACGAATGGGAAATCAGTATCTTAGACAGCGAGCCAAATCTGGAATTTAGATTATTAACTTAGAGTTAATGGACAGAGAGAGAATGGCACTATTGATCGTAGATCATCTGCATCGCCAAACACAATGTCTGACATGTGGTAAATTTGCCTCATATGAGGAACAGCAGTGACCCAGAGACATACGTGGCTGAGACACCCCTTGATTTGATATATTTGACAGTTTACTAACGATGAAAAGTAATTCGTAGCAGCCAAAGAAAGTATATAAGAAGCTCAATCACCTCTTGTCTTTGTAGAGTCCGTCAAGATCTTCTCCAAACATCATCTCTAGGATTCAACTTCCAATACAAACAATTATTATCAACCTTATACAGAAAGCTCTACACACTTTGCCAAAATGAAGATCAGTGCCGTCGCCCTCTCTCTGTTTGCAGCTACCGGCTTTGCTGCTCCCATGGTAAGTTCCCTGTCGTAGCGTGAAATCATGATGCCTTTCTCATATTGAGTGACTAACAATTCTCCAGGAACAAGATCAGCAGGCCAATCAAGCTCAAATGATGGCGCAGGCGCAAATGGCCATGAACGGTCTTTTTGACCCCCCTAGAAGCGGCAACGCCAACATCATCGGCGGTATTTTCGATACTGCTGCCTGTATTCTCGGTAGCTTCGTCGGCAGTAGCGTTACTTGTCAGCGAGATGGCTCTGGAAGTTTGGCCAGCAGCAGCAGCAGCAGCAGCAGCAGCAGCAAGGGCAGCGACTCGAGCAGCGCATATCAATACAACTATACCACTGATAGCAAGGGCAACTATCATATCCAGATCAGTCCTAGCGGTGGAAAGCCTAGCTGCAGCTATGATATTCCCGCCAATGGAGCCCAGGTTCTGGCTAACACCATCAGCCAACTTGCTACCAAGTGTCTCAGCCAATAAGTGGCTGCAGCGGCGTATCTTCTTTTGTTTGTCAAAGGCGACAAGAGGCTTCTTTAATTTTTTTAGATGGGTTTGAAGACAGAATCTAGAGAGTAGTAGTGAGCTAGGTGGATAATCAAATTATTATTCAGATTATATGCTACATGAGAAGGGCAAATATACAAAGCGAGCGTGTGATTACCTCCGAGTGAATGTAAATATCTTAGTGATTCTAAAGTGATTTTCTTAATACCACTGTCATGTTTGTGCAGAGAGCTCTCAACACAGGTGATATTTATCGTCTCAGCCTCAAAGGAATAGAAGAGCTCTGAATAACCGCGATAATTTGTTCATCGTTGCTAACTGATTGGTTTGATGTCCAAGATTCTCTTCCTCAATAAACGGCCAGGACAGCTTATTTTTTTATTTTTTTCATCTTTTCAATTTTATCTTATCTTATTATTATTTTTATTTTTAATTTAATTTTTGTTTGGCAGATTGTTGGTTGAATAATCACGAGTAGCGCTCAGATTCATACAATTCACCACAGAAGAGTGAGTGTCTAAAAACTATTTTCTTTATACATTAACCCCTTTTCCTAGTTATTCAGATTTTAGTTATACTCTATAAAGAAAGTATAGTACTAAATATAATAATATATTCAGGTATATGTCTCTATATAGCCAAATTAATATCATCCAGTTCATGTTATAAAAGGATTGGAAATAACAAGGAATAGTGTAATCTTAATGTTTTATTATTGAAGTTATGCAAAAAAATTAAGCTTGTTTTACATTTTAGTCTTATATATACACAATGATAGTATTTAATGGTATATAATGATGGTAGTAATAGTATTAATAACAATATAAAAGAAATAGCAATATAAAAGAAATAGAGGAAAATATAATTTATATATTTAAAAAAAAACGAAATAACCGTTTTCTCTATTTCTATTTAATAAAAAGTAGATCTAAAAGCCCTTTAAGCTAAGGACAAAAGTGGATTATGTAGTAGATCAAGTCAAGGAGCTCATGTTAGGTGAGGTATAGCCACCTTTCAAAATTACTCTAGCTAACCTCAAAGGTTGCCTCTATTGGAGGGACAACCTGATCAAACAAGAAATATCAAATGCCGGGGATCACGGTTAAATTTCTTGACTAGCTATCTACTAAACTAACGAACCATACACACCAAGCACTTAGTAGCTAGTTCCATGTGAACACTTTACTAGTATTACCCATCCCGTGATCCAGATTTGAGTTCCCATATCGGGTTCCAAAGTTATATCCCCTATCCAATCCGTCATATGATTCCGGTTACTTCACCAGATATTCATTCGACACCTCCATCGCTGTTTAGATCTCCGCTGCCTGTCTCATTGGATGAGCCTGTTATATCCATCGGGCCGGCAGTTGGTGCGTTCGCAGTCGCTTGAGGTTCCTGATTTTTTGGCTCTTCTTTTACTTTTAGGTCCTCAAGAACCTTGAATCGATAACGCGTCTCATGTTTAAGCTTGGATATCTGAGATGAAATCTCATACTTCAAATGAGCTTGAAGATGTCGCAGCTCACGATTGAGTGCATGCTTCATCTGACTTCCAAGATGTTGCATTTCACGAACGAGTATAGCCGTCGTCTGCTTCTTCAACTCGGAGGTGATTTCATCCTTCATCTTTTTCATGAAATCATCCAGATCCGCATTACGTTGATGCGACAGTCGTTCCTCGTGCCATTCAACATACTGGTTTATCATATTCAAGCGAGATTTAACGTATGAGCGAATCTCGGGTTTCATCGTAGGTACCGTTGCCTTTATGTCACTTAGAATAGATTTCATCTGGTTACGAGTTGACCAGCGCTCCGGACCAGGGATTCTGCTGGTCGATTCTTCCCACGAAACCTCTTCTATATCTTCCGCTGCGTTATTTAACCATTCGGTGAGCTTATTGTCTTGCTGTTGCCGAATCCAAAACTTCAAGTCTCGCTTCGATTCAGGCGTCATCACCTTAAGAATCTGCGGCGTCAAGGTTGCCATAATATCCTTCCCCAAGTCTGATGTCCATGCATCATCTTCAAGACGAGCAAGCAATGGTGCCATCTTTTCCATGGCTTCTGCACGAGTCATTGTCTTGAGAACCATCATCGTAATGGTAGGGGGGTGGTAGACAGTGATTGTAGGTGTGGTGTGGATGAAAGAGTTAGAAAGCGGGAAAAAAAGCAAACATCAAAGGTACCTTTTTTATATTAATGGGAAATACATGTGACAGCTGTCAGGGTTATTGACGGAACAATTCTGAGCAGCTGGCAGCTGTCAGGGTCATTGACGGAACAATTCTGAGCAGCTGGCAGCTGGCTATTAAAACTTTTGTTTAATGGTCTTCAAAGATTACCCACTAAAGGATGGTAATAGATATGATATATAAGATCGAGCGCGAGGGAGCGCGACCCGGATCCCCAAATCTACAATCTTCTTTAACCGTACTTCCCGATGCAAGGGCTCTGGAAGTTCAGATTCGCGAGCGTTTGGCATTACATGGTTCTACGTATTCGACGCAGAATTCTTCCTTCCATTTGAGGTATTCTGGCAACTTCACATGATACTGTAAGGGGCTGGTTTCTCATGGGTTGAGATTGGTGTGATGGTTGGTGAGATATTTGCCTTGTCCTTGGAGGTAGTGGTCAAGTCCTCCCTGTTTCGTAAACTTATCCACGATCACCAGTATGGCTTCTGCATCGCTGTTAGAAATGGGGAGGCTAGTGATGAAGTCAAGGCACAGAGTATACAGCGGAGTACGATGGGTCGACACTGGTTGAAGGTCTTCATACAGTTGTCCACGTAGTGCCCATTCGTTATGGACGAGACTATATACCTCATTCAATCAGGTAGAGGGGCACCTGCAGAGTCTTAATGGCATTATCGACGAGTTTATCCATTCCATCTAGTTTACTAATTTTATTAAGTTTATCTACTCTTTTGAGCCTATCTAGTTTAATTAAAGTTATTTATTCTATATAAGTTATCTATTTCAATAAAATTATTCTATTTCGATCTAGGTGATTATAATAAATTAAGGCTTATTATAAAATTTAGTCTATAAAGATTGGAAAACATCCTTTTAATTCATGATAATAACCTTTAAGCGATAAAGATACCCTTAATTAAACGATTGCGTTGATAACCTGAGCCTCTCTTCTCTATATAACCTATAATCGCTGCTATCCTCATCAGGCCACTGAGTGAGAATACGCTGATGCTTTTCAAGTGCTTTGTCTATCAATCCTCGCGTTTGTTACGATCTCGAATGTAAGAGGACATTATCTCATAAAAACAGATCTCTGCTTTTATCCAACACCAAGCGTTTAGTACCCTTCATCACCATAGCAAGATCACACATTTTGATGACCTTCGGTGTCCCTTGACTCCCCTTCGTCGTGACGAAGGCATTATATAGTAGCAATACCCAAAGCATCAGATGAAAACACGTCAAGCCAAGACAATAAACATCAACCCAACACTAGATACAACTATCGCCTCCAATGCTAATATGTCTGTAAATGTCATTCGCCGTCAACGCACTACCGTTATTGAATCCAACTTAAATGACGAAAATACCGAAGACTAGATCACCTCTAAAGAGGACCCACCTTCGATAAAGAGGCAACGTCACGGCTCTACAATAAACATCCTGTCATTGGCAAAGATAACGTGGAACGCTAAATCAGTCTTGAGCCCTCTTGTCTCAAGCCCTTCCGCGATAAAAGCTAAAACTTATAATCGTTAATAAAAACTGGAATCTATTGTGGAGAAGCTCGCTGACGACTTTAAGTTAGAATGAGAAGAAAACAAAAATTTCTATTCCAATATACAAGAGATTATAACCACAATTGCGTCAACGTTAGCTAACCTTCGCAACAACCTGACTTAATCTCCTGGGATATATAATAGAGATATTATGCTTTTTTCTATAAAGGGGATGTTAGGGATTATGGATGACGTTATAAAAGATTAGGTGATTATATTTATATTTATACTATAGTATATAGGGACTAGCCCTATAGATCTTAGACTCTATAAGTCATTTTCATCACTATAGCAAGATCATACATTTTAATGACCTTTGGTGTCCCTTGACTCCCCTTCGTCGTGACGAAGGCATTATATTAACCATCATCACTAGCCAATTCAATTTAACTCAGCCATTGCATAATTATGAGGTCTTCGTCACAACGAAGAGGGAGTCAAAAGGCACCGAAGGTCATCAAAGGTATGATCTTATGGTGGTGATGAAAATGACTTGCTTCGTCTAAAATCTATGGGGCTAGTCCCCCTGTGTCATAGCATAAATACAAGCGTGATCACCTGATCTCTCGTGACGTCATCCACAATCCCTAACAATAATTATAGGGCTTAAGTAAAGTCATCATCTAGTTTAATTAATCAATCTCAATAGATCAAGGTCAGCGCAATAGATCAAGTTCATCTAGTTCCACTAAGGCTAATGCAATAGATCAAGGTTATCTAGTTCTATCTAGGGCATTAAATTTAATTAAAATTTATCTATTTTAATAAGAGTTATCTATTTTAATCTATGTTATGATAAAAGATTAATAGAATAAATATGAATCTTTGTACCAGATGTCCAAGCTTGGACGCCAGATGCATTATCAATTTAGGATTCTTGAGGACCTAAAGCAGAGCTTTCAAAAATTACACAGAATATTAAAGAACTCTATCCTATTCATCCCAAGGGTTATTATAGTCCTTATTAACGGTTTTTATATACCTAATAGCTCTAGATATTGTCAATAGTTAAATAAAAGCCCACTATACATTAAACATAATCTGCATTTTAATTGCATCATCTAAGCTTATAGAAACTTCAAAAAGCTGATCAATGGTAAGCGGCCTATCACGTTCAAACGTCGTTGTATGCCTGGGTCTCACAAGTTGCAAAGGGGAACGTGAAGATATGTAGGAGGCTTGGTATTCTAGCTATTTATACCGTTCCCCACCTTACGTAAGCCTAATCTATATGGCCCCCGACACGGCCTGTGTAGTAATAATGAGTCCAATTGCTGCTCAGTCCTCCTCAACTGGCAATATCTCCTCGACTACTGTATTTATAGCCTGCTTAAGAGGAGATCCTTGGTTCATAGCGGGATGAGGTGACTCTCTTGAAATATCGCCTTCCTAGGGCGGGAGAGATGCTTCCTCTAAGGCCAATAGATCGGGTGCTTCAAACGACTGCGCACCCATAAATAGCCTGCCCAAATGAAGCTTGGAGGAACCTTCTGCCTATTAAAATAAACAGGGATGTTAGTGAATGTAATAAGGTATGCTGCCTCTTTATTTATAGACGATTTATATATTAAGGGAAACAGGCGTTTGTTTTCAGGCCAGGAATGTTGATCGTCAACTGCCAACTGTTCTGCGTTATTACACTGATGCTTGATAGATATTGTCGAGTCACGTGTGGTCACACATGACCTTATGCAAGCCAGCAAGTCCGTTTGCCTTGAAAGAGATATTTCGTTTGCTCTGAAAAGTTCTTTCTTCTTTTTCTTTCTAACTCTTTCATCCACACCACACCTACAATCACTGTCTACACAACCCACAAGAGAGAGATCGTCACTATTAATCGACTATCGTTCTAAGGGCTTGGCACGCACTCCCGTAGCGAACATTGCTTCAGCAACTATCCAAGCGAAATGGCAGAAGCCTTGGAGAATATAGCTTTTGACCGTACCCGTTAGAGCTTGGCACTCTATCTGCAGAAGAAGACCGCCATCAGTGCCCCTTATGGTTCAAAGCGCGTTCTTATTTACCGGAATGAACAAGGATAGATATCCTCTGTATTTCCAGGCATATGTGGAAAAATGCACAAGCACAGGGGTACTACGGCAACCACTTTCAACAACTGGAGTGGTTATAAAGACATAAAGTCTAAAATGAAACAACTTGACCAACACATTCGAGAAAGCAGGCAGTACCACTGTCTCCTAGCAACAACAACTATCATTACAGAGTATGCTTTGAGAAGCACCTGAACGGTGACGACTGATAGGCAAGATCGTACAACTAAGGTCTTCAATCAATACAACGTTCTCAAACACGCAGCTACAGCCATTCATTACTTTGAGGAGACTAATGGCTCTATATTCCTGCTTAATAAAACATGGATACCAACAACAGATATTATAAATAAAGATGAAGGATGAAATCAGTTCCGAGTTACAGAAGCAGACGACAGATATACTCATTTATGAAATGCAATATATTGGAAGCCAGATGAGAATCTCCTTTTAAGCGGGCTATAACTACAATGGCTGAGGAGATATTGCCAATCAAAGAGGGACTGAGCAGCGATTGGACTCATTATTATAGTTAATATTATATACATTTAATGCTATTATCGGAATATTCATGGTGTGCTGCAAATAGCACGCCTATCAGGTCCACTTGGGGTCAAGTGCCTTTATTCTGTATATAACTGGGGGGGAATGTGAGGATATATATAAGGCTTGGTTTTCTAGCTATATTCTATAAAATAGAGAATGGTATAAATATTATCCCTACCTTATATAATCTTAATCTCTATAGCCTATAGCCTTTAATATCTCTATAGCCTATAGCCTTTAATATCTTTATTATAAATAAAGCCAATATCTTTATTTATTACGGCCTAGCTACGATTGATTGGAAGGCTCTATTAGCTGATTGAATACAGTGATGTTTGTTCCATCAAGATATATTCTCTGCTGTATTTTTCAAGTCGTTCCAAACATAGTATAGGGCCACAATAATGACCCCAAGCGTAACGATAAATCTTCAACTCGGAATCTCCTCTATACCGGCTGTAAGGGAAACTTCTATTTATCCTATTACACACTGAGTGTATCTTTATGACTCCATCTTCCTTGGAGTCAAATACACATTCACAGGGCCCTTATCCCACAACCCATAAGCCTTGCCTCTTTTATGCCAGCCTGGAGTGTCTTCCGCCAGTTTTATGTTGTAGCTCCATATCAAACGGGCCAAGATGAGACGCATTTCAACATATGCGAGGCTATTTTTTTTTTTAAAAAAAAAAGAAAGTAAAATATCTGTTAGTATAGCAAACTCATAGCATGAATTTCAAAGGATAGTGAAATCTTACTTTACGCCAACGCATCCGCGAGGGCCAGCAGAGAATGGTTGAAAAGCCTCCCTCTTGTCGCTTTCAAACCTGGGATCACCAAGCCAGCGTTCTGGAATGAAATCCTCAGGTTGCCTCCAAAGATGTGGGTTATGAAACAGTGGCCACTGCCAAACCTCAACAGCGGTCTGATTGAAGAGTTAGCAAATAGTGCATATTGTGAAAATGAGAACAAAATGGGATCAAAGACTTACATTCTCAGGAACATATCTACCGGCGACAACAGCACCTCCTTTAGCAATGAGTCTAGGTAGTCCCCCAGGAACAGGAGGGAACACGCGCATGGATTCATCGAGTACTGCCAGCATATACGATAGATTCTGTACGTTGGTAAAGGTAATATCGCTCTCTTTTTTAAAGGTTGATCGCACTTCATGAGCAAGTTTTGCCTGAACGTCTGGGTGGAGGCCTAGAAAATAAGCTGTTGCGGTTAACGCTGTTGCTGTGGTTTCAGAACCCGCAACAATGAGGACTGCAGCATTGGAAGAGAGTTCATCAAAACTAAGTCGCTAAGTATTTCATTTAGCTTGAGTAAGTTTTTTTTTTCCCTATTAAGTAAACTTACCTCTGATCCATCACGCTTTGCAGTCATCGCCGTGATGAAATCTGGACGGTTAGAGCCACTTTGTAGGCGCTTCTGGACTTTCATTGTAGATAACTCTCTATGCTCCACAAACTTACGAACCACTTCCTTAGGGATGAGAACTTTGCTAATAATTCCTTTTAAGATGGAAAAGCGGCTAATGATGGACATAAAAATGAGGTTCTTCAAGCCAGTTAAGATGGACTCAACCCAAGGGTGGTAGTTCGATTCTTGGAGACAGCCAAACGGTTCTCCAAAAGCCAAGTCGCCAATAATATCAAAAGTCGTGTAGTTGAACCAGGCGGCCATGTCGATTATTCGAGTGCCGTTATCGTTATCCCTTTTCAAGCAATCCATCAGTTGGTCCACATATTGACAGATTATGGACTCTTGGTCCAACATGGCTTGATGAGAAAAGCCGTTAGCCATGCTTTTCCGATAGCGCGTATGATCCGAGCGGTTTGCACCAAGGATGTTATGACTGTTTGGGCCATAGCGATATGGATCTTTGCCATTCTCTGGCTCACCACCCTTGCGATGACCGCGGATGTCATTGACAGCGTCTTGGTGGCTATATGAAACAAGGTCAGGCGCTACACGAACGATAGGACCGTACTTGAGGTGAAGCCTTAACATTTCGCGATGGCCATTGCCAGTAAGCGCGACGCGAGCATAAGGAATACGAGTCGCAGCCCAGAGTTTCGGACCGGGATAGCTACTTAGAGGGTGAAAGAAGACATTATAGATGCAAATCCAGATGAGATAACCAAGGCCCTACATCATAATGTGAAACTATTAATATTGCCAAATTCAATCTTTTTCCTATGGTTAAATATAACAAGCTTGGCTTACCAATGTTATGGCGATGAGTGGAAGAAAAAGACCGAGCTGAGTGAAAGAGACAGCAAATGAACTACCACTTCCGATGAGTAAACCCATCGTATATCTTTTTTTTTCTTCTTTCAAATCTCTTTCTCGCTTTGCTAGATATGGTATAAAAGATTCAAACCTGTTGAGGTGAGAGGAAAGAGATGGAGCGGCATGCAGCAGTTTATATGGAGCAGAGCCGATGTTGCGTTGTAGCCCATCTGTCACTGTCTGAGAGGAAAGAGATGGAGCGACATGTAGCAGCCTATATGGAGCAGAATCGATGTTGCATTGTAGCCCATCTATCACTATCTGATCTCGTGTAACATAAGAAAACAATCCCTAGTATCGGACAGCGTCTAATTAGTTTCACTACTACTACTCTATACTTGTACTCGTACTCCGTATTTTGCCAGTATATCGGCCTTCACATGAGATCTGGACTCCGGGCGACATTTTCAAAACACTGTCGTGAGATATTGGCAAATTTCGTTATGAGGTTAGACATGTCCGATTCTCAGATGAGTTTTAGGCAGCACGGATTCATTGTTATCATTTACAGTGCCATGTTTCACGATCTTTTAAGTAGTGCTGCTGCCGAGCACGTCCACGCAACTCTGCAGGGATATTCGAGGATATAGTGTTTTAAGATCTAATAGTATTTCGTAATACTGTAAGCATAAGTCAAAAGAACAGGTCTCAGTAAGTCTCAATCGTTATATAAGGGTTATATAAGGGTTATCTTGTGCTGTTTAAGTAAGTGCGAACCAATCTATAACCCTGCTGATGGGCCTTAAGAAAGCACAAGCAAATCATGCGCGTGTTCGGATAGCTACTTATGAGAAAGCGTAGATATCATTCCCGGTACTTCGACCAATTGCAGCTGCTTGATATAGATACTTCCAGTGCATTTCTCCAGACACACACCCAGAGATAGTTGAGATTTACCAAGTTTGCATCCGGAATTGTATTTATCTGCTCCATACAATGACACCTACTGGGCCGCACTTTGGCAGATATGAAACGCTGCTGCTGGCATGAAGATGTAATGCTGAACTGGACAATGTACTAGTAAACTGTACGGGCATATTTGGATGACTTTGTATCCAGGGCGATTGGTTGATGATGCCAAGGTACTGACAAGGTATTGGAAAAGGACCGAGGCTTCTCCAATATAAAACGTTGCATTTGTACTCCGTAATCCTAGTTGAATGCATAGTATTTTGGGAATACCTGGGTCATGAAAGTCTACCTGAGAACTCTCTATAGAGTAGTCCGTAGTAGGTAGAGATCAACATCATCCACACTCCTTATTCCAATTGTACAAGGACTTTTTACCAAGTATTAATTCCAACACAAAGGCTTAGCAAGTAGCCCTTGGCAGAGATGTCTTTGATTCTCTATCAAGCGCCTAAACAAAAGTAAATACTCCGTACTCCGTACTTATAGAGTAGTTACGGAGTAGAAATATCGCATGATTAACTTAGCTATACTCCGTACGGAGTAGCAAGGATTGTCAAGGTACGGGATGCTCTCTTGTCAAAAACCCCTGCTTGGTATGCATGCAATCTGACAGAATATATTAAGAGTGGAGACGGCTATACCATGTGAAGTTCGAAGAACGCAAGTGTTACATTGCAGTAGTTAGACAAGACTACGGAGTACGGCCTAACGGTCTGTACAAGGGTATTGCCCGTTTAGATAGTGAACCAAGTAAGTCGTTATATATAAATGGCTGCCTAGATTAGGATACAGGCGTTTTCCCGCCTATAGTCTAGATCGAATTATTTCTATAATATAATCCTAATTAGCCATTTAAATCAAACTTCTCTACCTAAGGATAGTACGAGTGTTTGGTTGAGGTATCTTGTCGGGTGCATCTCCCTTCTTAACAAAGTAGCTCGCTTGGATAAAGAAAAGGGCACTTATGATGACTCAATATCAGGGCTAATTTCTTGGAAGCAACCATACGAGTAGACGTTTTAGCTCAATGGCCCTAGACCTGCTCCTCCTAACTTCGGAGAGTGTGCCAGAGAATGGATTGATGACACGGGGGCCAAGTAATCATCACACAACATCAGCACTAGCCTATATATGCGAGACTAGCTCTGCCGATTTATAATCCATTCTCCGCGTTTGGCCCATAAGTACCTTGTGATACTTTGTTGATTGGCATGAAAGCGTCATAGAAATTCCAAAACCAGAGAGATATCCGCAATGGCCAAGGGGCTACGGACTACTCAGGCCGAGTGTGATGGTCTATTAGAAGCATAGTTTATCACTCTGTAAAACACGGGATGTGCAGAACGCATTACGTTATAGAGAACTACCAAAGAGAGCCTCGGCTTGTATTGATGGAAAGAAATGTGCCGCAAAAGACTCATATACAGTCCGTTCAATCCTTGTAAGCTATTCCTACTAAGTACCACACCGCTGTTTAGTTCAAAGGTCTATTACTAGTAATTATTACTACTCCTCCGCGCGCTTCATATTCCCCGTAGTCCTGTTTTACTACCGGCGCTAGAAACGCGAGTGGCAATTTAGTTCTGATCACAAAATTGAGGTAAGACTTGAAACTACTCCGTACTTTGTATCCCATAGAAACTTTTGTATAACTAATGGAACCCGCTGTAAGAAGCAATTTGTGATGTTAGAATGTGAATTATCGAAGCTACCTAAGACGTGGCGTCATTGAGCTACTGCTTAGCTATGTCTGGACTCTGCTCTGGCTTAGACCGGCCCAAGTGAAATGGGTTTCCTAGAAGCCGTTTGATCTAGATCGGCGCTACTACTGAGGCCTTCCCGTCGTCTATATGGTCACGCGAGAACTGCGTCTGGGGATACCTCTCATTGATGCTATGCACACGTATCCCTGTGCCAAGAGTTGTCATCAGTTTGGTTTATCCTTTAGAACACGGTGATACTTAAGATCTCAGGCTTTGTCCAGCTTTGTTTTTCATACTTAAGATCTCAGGCTCCGTTCAGCTTTGTTTTTCATGTTCATGTAAGTAGTAGCTGTTGTAGTTAAACGCCCTTCGGGCTATTAGAGCGTCTCCATTTAAATCTAACAACAATTAAGCTCCTTTGGACGCCACATGACTGACAAGCAAGTTCCACAAACTTAGCATTTTCCATGTAGGTTTACGGAGCAGATCGTTATGTAAGCGTGCTTGGAGAGAACAAATAGATGACCCTGCCCATTCGCTTTATAAATCTTGTACCGACCTTTGCTTAACCCCAACTACTGTCTCATAATCCTAGAGTTATATTCTATGGATGAGGTTGCGCGGTTGTTTATGGAGTGGTGTCATCGGGCCTTGGACTGCTGGGAGTTGAAATTGTCGTGCCAGGCTCTTTGCAAGAGCGAGATATGCGTCGTCAGCATTGCTCATGTTGCGCATCTATAGGAGGCGGCGAGGAGGGGGACAACTGCTTACGCCATGTTCATGGTAACTCGGCTTCTCACCATAACGAAACGAAATACTAGAATAATTGCAATCCGTCACCATCTGTTCCTATTCGTGGAGCGTTCGATATGTCCAAATCGTGGCATTCAAGACTCAGCAACGTGATGATTGTTTTGAGTCTGCTACTAGGCCAGCCGGCTCATTAAATGGTTGCAGTCCAAATGAAGATGCACAATTGATTGGCTGTGCTGTTGGGCAGAAATGCGCAGCCTTGCGGTATCTATTAGCTGGCTCAGCTAATCCTTGCACAAACAGAAACTCTCTTCCCCTCATCTTCATCGAAAATGTTCACAGTAATCTACACAATATTGGTCATCCTCTTGACAATAGCTGTTGGATGGTGGTGGTCACGGTTGAAACAGTCTCCGACTAGCAATAGAAACCAAGATTCCCCCAAAGAAGGATGGACATTTCGCGTACGCGGCGTACCGCATGACTGGGACCGAAAGAGGCTGGGGTCTTTCCTGGCAGAGCAAGACTCTGCTAATCCAATTATCAGATCCTTGGCCAACGAGGTTCATAGGCGCTCGCAGACGGCCACAATCAATTTTAGGAACCGCCCCCGTCAGCCGCAGATGCTCTCGGCCAGACGGCCTTGGGTTATTCCTCTGCCTGTGCCTCCTGACCAGTTCAACGACTCACAGAGCCTGACGCTTGATGATGGCTTTATCGGCGTCACCACCCTCTACGCTCCTCCCCGTGAGGATCACAGAGTCGAGTAAGTAGTCTATCTTGCATGTCAATCATATATCCATGCGGGTATTAATGCTGTTTAGCCTTATTGCCATCTCCGGCCTTGGCGGGCACGCATTCGGATCGTTCAAAGAGCGGGACGGAGAACACATGTGGTTACGAGACGCACTCCCGTATGATATCACCGAGACAGGTAATAAAAGGCCCATTACACGTGTTATGGTGTATGGCTACCACTCGGGACTTTCGCAAAGCGACAGTTTCCAGAACCTGGAAGACCTTGGGACAGCGTTCCATTCACACATTCGGAGCCTGGCGATTGACGGCGCATTTCGGCCCATCGTATTTATCGCCCATAGCCTAGGCGGATTGATCATCAAGCAGGTACGTGCATTTGTCCAGAAAATATAGTATTTCTCACAGCACGGCAGATTCTCGTATCCCTCTCCAAGTCGAAAGATGAAGTCGACCAGAAACTGATACAAGCAGTGTACGGAATCGCCTTTTTCGGCGTTCCACATGACGGCATGGACATTCGTTCGCTCCTCCCCATAGCCGGAGATGGACCGAACCGATTCCTGCTAGAGTCCATTGGATCTTTCAGCTCGCAGATCCTCAGCATCCAGCAGCGCGAGTTTCCGGAGGCACTAGGAGGCCAAGGCGAGTCCGAGATTATCTGTTTCTATGAAACCCGCATGTCGCCGACTGCATTACAGGTATGTCTCCATCTATGAGCTGTAGACGAGTTGTAGGCTGATATATGCCAGGACAAAACAGGCGGATGGAGCATGACAGGGAATGCCGCCGTCCTTGTATCGAAGTCGTCCGCCACTCATTGCAGGCCGTGGGAAAACGGACCGCAGTATATCTGCGCCATTGATCGTACGCACTCAGAAATGATCAAGTTTGGACGAGAAGACCCCGAATACGACAAGATTATTGAACGAATTGAGAGCCTCGTTCGCCGGGCGCTCAAGGCACGAAGGAGTATGTGACCAAAATACACTCTAAGTCGATCAGGCTGAGCAGGAATCGTATTAAGATCTCACAGGCCTACCACAGCCAATTCTATCGCGGCAAGCTCACAATTGTCTGCAATCGCTGGGTTTTAAGCAGATGCAGGACCGCACCCACGACATTGAACGTGCCGTCGAAGGGACATGCAAGTGGCTCCTTCGACATGGGACGTATATGAGCTGGGCATCATCTAATCGAGGCCTACTTTGGATCAAGGGGAAGCCGGGCTCGGGGAAGTCCACGCTGCTCAAATATGCCTTTAGTAACCAACGAAGTGTACCCAGTGCCAGAGACAATGATCTCGTCCTATCCTTCTTCTTTCATGGCCGTGGTGATGAGCTTCAAAAGACCCCGCTCGGCTTCTTCCGATCAGTCCTTCATCAAGTCCTTAAGCAGGCCCCTGAGGCATTGTCAGATCTCGTTGACACCTTTGAACAAAAGTGTAAGGAGATGGGAAATCCTCCTGAAAAATGGCAATGGCATACAGAAGAATTGTGGCGCTTCTTCGAGCTGTCACTTCCGAGAATCCTAGCTGTCCGTCCTGTCTGGTTATTTGTCGACGCACTAGACGAATGTGGTGAAACTGATGCAGTGCGATTGGCATTAAATTTCAAGTCACTACTTGAGAGTTCCTCAGCCTCTACCGTCAACGACTTTCACATATGCTTCAGTTGTCGCCACTACCCGATACCGCCTGGTCTAGTTGGCGTATTTGAGATATGTGTCGAGGATGAAAACGGAGAAGATATTTCCACGTACGTGCGACACAAGTTTTCCGAATGTTCTGTCCGAAAGCCATCAACCATTATGAACTTAGTCATTGCTCGCGCATCAGGCATGTTCATGTGGGCGCGACTTGTAGTGGAGCGTGTTCTTAAGCTTGAGCGTCAACGAGCGAGCTGGGACAAGATTGAAGGGGAAATTCGTTCTACCCCTTCAGATATGAACGATTTATATCTAGAGCACATCCATAGAATGGATGACAAGCTAACCTCATTGCGACTTATTCAATGGATCTGCTTTGCTAGGCGGCCGTTGTCACTAATTGAGTTACGCTGGGCCCTGGCCGTCGATGCCGATTGCCAGTACAAGTCATTGCAGGAGTGCAAGAGTGCGGAAGAATACGAATACGACGATGACGATATGGAAAAGCGAGTTATAGCCCTAAGCTGTGGCCTTGCTGAGTCTGTAACCTCATCGGAAACACGCATCGTACAATTCATCCATCAGTCCGTCAAAGAATTCTTTCTCGAGAAGGGCCTGTCAGATCTGCACGGCGGCTCAAGATCATCCAATGAGATAATCGGAGTGGCACATTTCCAGCTGTCCAGGACCTGCATACGCTACTTGGCGATGAAGGAGATCGGACAGTCAGCAAGCTACGAGTATCACAAAATAAAGGCCGACTTTCCGTTCTTGTATTATGCTACGACTTCATGGATACCACACACAAAGGAAAGCCATGACCTAGATGTTCTTCAAGAAGATCTTCTGGAATTATTCGCTTTGCCGTCAAACGCCCTCGTGCATATATGGACACGTGTTTACGAGGCGATGGAGAGATATTCAGTTGACTGCCCACCGGAAGGGACCAGTCTTGTACACATTTTGGCAAGGTATAACATTTTAGAGGCCTTGAGTGCCATTCTACGATATGCCGGTCAAACCAATATCAACATTGATTCAAAGGATGAAGTTGGCCGAACTCCACTATCGTGGGCCGCGCGGAACGGGCATGAGGTAGTGGTTAAGGTCTTACTCACTACAGGCCAGGTAGAGGTCGATTTAAAGGATTTATATGGCCGAACGCCGCTATTGTTAGCCGCGCAGAAGGGGCATGAGGCAGTGGTTAAGGTCTTACTCACTACAGGCCAGGTAGAGGTCGATTTAAAGGATTTATATGGCCGAACGCCGCTATTGTTAGCCGCGCAGAAGGGGCATGAGGCAGTGGTTAAGGTCTTACTCGCTATTGGCCAGGTAGAGGTCGATTCAAAGAATAATTTGAATCAAACGCCACTATTGTTAGCTGCGGAGAACGGGCATAAGGCAATGGTTAAGGTCTTACTCGCTGTAGGCCAGGTAGAGGTCAATTCAAAGGATTTACGTGGCCAAACTCCACTATCATGGGCCGCGCAGAACGGGCATGAGGCAGTGGTTAAGGTCTTACTCGCTACTGGCCAGGTAGAGGTCGATTCAAAGGACAATTTCAACCAAACGCCGCTATCGTGGGCCGCGCAGAACGGGCATGAGGCAGTGGTTAAGGTCTT
>JACBYL010000178.1:0-26562 GCA_015266385.1 Trichoderma oligosporum | reverse complement strand
AAAAGTTTAAATTATAATATTTAAAATATTTAATTTATTTAGTTTTTCTTTTTTTTAATTATTTAATCCTTTTTTCTTTTTTAATTTTATATATATAGTTAATTAATTAAAAAATTATAGAAATTGCTAAAAGGCTTATAGTTAAGTCTATAGTCTTATTTTCTTCTTTTCTCAAAGTCTTTTAGACTTTCTGTTTTCCTGCGGACCCTCTTTTCTCCAAGGGAGATACATAAGTACCTGTAGGTAGCTCAACTCAGCTTGCCAATGACTGACTGCATTTTTAACGACTACAAGAAGAGCCCAACTTGGGTCGCAAAAAAAAAAGGGTAGAGATCTGTGATCTCTCTTTTTTAAATCCAACATGTCTACAAAAGCAGAGGTCGTCAATCCATTGCGGCCGTATTACCGGCCTCCCACAATCGAGGAGCGGGCAGAACCGGTGTCGATACCTAGCTCGAATCCGTTCTCCGGTGGCAACAGCTACGATGTGGCTAGCGGTGCAAAGTATGCCTCCAAGGCGAAGAATATGTTAAATGATCTCGACTATAAAGAGTTGATAGGCGAGCCTTCGCCGTCGGTAGTTGAAAGCGCCAGAGAACTCGTTGACGAGCTGATATGGAAGTACATGTCCGTACTGATTGGGCAACCTTTCGAGGTTGCGAAGATGATCCTGCAGGCCCGGGATCAAGATGAGAAAGCTGCCGTGGTGGCAGCCGTACAACCAGAAACCACGCCTCCTCTGGCCCCTCGAGTACCAAGTCGAGATGGCTCAGCATTTGATGTGAGCGCTGCCTTCTGAGATCCTACCCCTCCATCTTCCCCCACCATCACCTACCTAGTGTTGCTAATAAAGATCTGTAGCAGGATGAAGATTCTGATGCGGAGGAGCCGGCATATTTCACATCGAGCGATCCAACTATACCTAATCCATGGAACCCGAGTCAACCCCAATCCGAAAAGCTAGCTGGTAACCGACGGATAGAGTCTCCTATACCATCTCCAACCACGCCAAAGAAGCTGTCTACTGCTCCAGAGCACTTCTTGAATCTTCGCCGACCTGATGCTGTGCTCGACGTCATTGGGCAGCTATGGCAGAGGGACGGCGCATGGGGAGTATGGAAAGGAGCCAATGCAACCTTTCTATACACCGTACTCCAGTCTTTGCTCGAGAACTGGTCAAGAAGCTTCCTAAGTGCCATCTTCAACGTACCAGATTTGGGAGTCAAAGACAACATTGATCGTCTCATTGACATAGCTTCCCCATATCCTTGGGCTTCATTACTCGTGGCTGCCGCTGCTGCCGTCACAACTAGCCTTGCGCTGGCTCCTTTAGATCTCGTACGCACGAGGTATGTGATGCACCTACACAGAATACTAATTAACATCATGAACTAACATGGGACATCTAGATTGATTTTAACCAATCCTTTTAAGGGACAGCGAAGGACAATTGCGAGCCTTCGAGCTCTTCCATCTTATTACTGTCCTTCCACCATTTTCATTCCTACTATTCTCCACTCCCTTGTCAACCCTATCTTCACCCTCTCAACTCCCTTGGCATTGAAGACAAAGTTTATGGTTACAAACGAACTGGCGCCAATGACATTCTCCGTTGCCAAGTTTCTTGCCTCTTCGGCGGGCATTTTGATCAAGCTTCCTCTGGAGACTGTTCTGCGCCGAGGCCAACTCTCTGTGCTCTCTGAGCCAGAATATCTGGAGGCCCTCAACGGCGACGAACCAATGCTAGAGACCATCGTACCCATTGGAAAATACAATGGTGTTTTTGGTACCATGTATCATATCGTTACCGAAGAGGGCGCTAGAGAGATCCCACCCAAACCCGTAATAAGTAAACGCGGCAAGATCAAGACCAAGAACCTTCAGCCAACTTACAAGAAAGGCCAGGGCATGGAAGGCCTCTGGAGGGGATGGAGAATTGGCTGGTGGGGACTGGCTGGCCTTTGGATGGCCAACATGGTCGGACATGGGGGAGACGGCGAGTTCTAGATGAAAACGATCTATGTGTTTACCTGTGGGGAAGGAAGGAGAAGAAGAAGGAATTGAGAGAAAAGCAGTGAGAGATATTAGTACATGTCTCCTAAGGACGGCAGATCAACTTTGAAAATCCCCACTTCAACGACATTTATGATGGGACGACATCATGATTATACCTTCATTCGGGCGAATGCACGAATTACTCCAAAATTATCCGCTCTTTTTGTTTAGAAAGTAGAGCATCTAGTAGTTACATCCTTTTTTCTTTTTTTTTTTTAGGATTTGCTCTGTACATGCTGATATAGCATGGAATGAAAAGCATTTTTTACCATGAAAAGCAGGGATAGAGTTTGACCTGCTTGACGATGGATATACATACTGCTAGCAGTTTGAATATTATTTAAGCTTCTATTATTGTTTTTGTGCAGTTTGAAACCAGTGGACTAATGCCTATAATTAAGTGATTTACATGAAATATTGAATGATGACATTGTTTCCCTCTCATCAGCATTCTTGAGAGAGCTAACATGCGACATCCGTCACGTGAGCAGGCGTTCACCTAATGATACTGCCGCTCTTCAGCACGACACTTTTCCTTCATCCAATGGAAACGCAACCAGATACCGGCCAGCATTTGACTCTTTAGTTCGCTTGGGGGGTCAAATTTAGCCTTGCAAGGCAATATCAGCTTGACGGGATGTGTTTATCTAAGTAGACGATTTCTATAATTGCTCGAGACAAGGCGCGCATATCACGACACGCTCGAGTCCAGTCAATCTTCGCAGCCCAGGCAAAATCTGCTGCAATGACAACGTCTACAGAGCAGTCGAAAATCGCGAGCGAACCGGCTGCTGATCCAGCACCTCGAAAATACAAGGCATCTGAACTGCCATTGCCATCCGCAACTCGAGCAGCAATCGAGTCACTGGCACATAGCTTCAAAAAGGAGGGCGCATACGACTCAATCAGAAAACAAGTTTGGGATAAATTTGAAGCTAGTGTATGCTAGGAAGCTAACTGTCGAGAACGCTATCATAGCTGACTTTTTTAGGATTACGAGGCTCAAGTCACAAAGGCCATTCTCGAGGTAGCAGAACAGGAGGTTGAGCGCAACCCGCATCAACTTCTTACGTTAGACCGAAGAAAAGCTGCAGCGCTTATTGATGGCGCGTTGGAAAGATCAGGCGTCTATCAAAAGGCCGAAGCAGTTATTGGGGAGCTGATTGACGTGGACGCAATCGAGCAGAGTATTCGAGGGATCAGAAGAGTAGGCGTTGGTAATGAAGTCGCCGACGAGGAGCAGAAACGCGGAGCCAAGACTGATGAGGAGTATGCTGCTGAAACGGCCGCAAAACAAGCCGAACGTGAGAAGGTGCGAGAGGAGCTGAGGCAGAAAGAGGCTGCTATTGAGGAGGAAAAGAAGCGTATCGCTAAGGAGGAGCATCGCAGGGAAGAAAAGGAGCGTGAGAAGGCTGAGATTAAACGCCAAGAAGAAAGAGATGAGCGGAGAAGGAAGCGTGAGAAAGACCGCGAGGAGAGAGAGCGACAGCGTGATGTGGAACGAGAACAAAGGCACAAAGATCGAGTGAGGCGAGAGACAGACCGAGATGACGACAGAGGCCACGATCGAGACCGAGACCGAGATAGAGACCGTGATCGTGGTCGTGGTCGTGGTCGTGACATTGACGGCGGAAGTGCTCGTAAGGAGAAGGCAGTACTATCTGAAGAACTAAAGGAGAAGATGACCAAGGAAGATCATGAGCGACTAGAGCAAGAGGCTTTAGCCGACCTTTTGCGCGAAAGCACCAAATCAACCCGTACCAAGCTCGAGATGGATATTGATTCTTCCTTGGCTCCGCCCCCCAGAAAGATTGGACCTGCTTCAGCTATTAACCCAATTCGGAGAGACTCCTCCAAGACGACGGAGTCTAGAAAACCCATTGACAGGAGAGACTCAAAGGCATCCCCCGACACGAAGCCATCTGGGTTAAAAGATGACCGTCGTTCTAGCAGAAGCATGTCACGAGCTCATGATAACGATCGTGATAAGGATAAGGCTGGTGATGAGGATCGGAGCCGCCCCTCTGATATCAATGATCGACGTCGTCGTGATCACCGGTCTGATTCACCGAAGCGCGACCGTAGTCGTTCCAAAACCAGAGAAAGGCGGGATAGGAGCCGCTCAAGATTGCGGAGGGACAGGAGTCGATCTCGGCGTCGAAGAGAGACTGATCGACAAGATGGAAGTCGCTCAAAGCCTAAACGTGATCGATCTGCTAGAAGCAACTCACGACAGCGAGTACAAAGCCGGTCACGGGCTCGATCCATACGACGCGATAGAAGCCGTTCGCGGGTCAAGACCGACCGTCGAGATCGTACCAAGGATCACAGGGACCGCTCACGCTCGCATGCACGAACCGATCGACGGGATAGAAGCCGGAGCGGTTCTCGTCTGCGTCCTGAGCGGCGAGATAGGAGTCGTTCTCGCGCTCGACGAAACCGTAGCCGATCTAGGGATAGTCGTCGTGGTGGAGCTGATTCCTACTATCCTAGATCAGAAGCACGTTCGCCTCGTCGCCGCAGCCGCGACCGATCAGGCGATAGGGACAAGGAACGAGATCGCGACCGCGACCGAGACCGAGAAAAGGATCGCAAAGACCGAGACCGAGACCGAGACCGAGAAAAAGATCGCACTCGCGACCGGCGAAGCCGATCACGCTCCCGTCCCGGATCATCAGCTGTACCGCATACAACTACCAAAGATGAGCTAGAAGAATGGAAGCTCGAAGAAGTCAAGAAACGGGAAAAGGAGGCCAAAGCATATCTAGCAGCTCAGAAGGATGCCAGAGAGAAAGGCCTGCCAATCCCTGGCGTTGACGACAAGAAGAACAGTGGTGAGAGAACACTCGCGACACGATACAAAGTTGGTGATGGACATGCAGTTGACAGATATGCGCCTGGAGCCCGGGACGAGAGACATAGGAGCAGATCGCGGAGCAACAGTCGAGATAGGGCACGATACCGCGAACGAGACAGAGATCGAGATCGAGATCGAGATAGGGACCGACGAGACCGAGATACAAGAGACCGTGACCGTGACCGCGATAGGGATAGAGACAAGGATCGGAGGGATCGTGATAGGGACCGCAGTCGAGACAGAGACAGAGACAGAGACAGAGACAGAGACAGGGATAGGGACAGAGATCGAGATCGAGAAAGGAGGAATCGACGAGATCGCAGTTTATCGCCCCGCCGGGAGAGACATCGCAGCCGGAGCCGTCGTCGGAGTAGGAGTCGATGAAGCTCAAGGAAGGTGTAGCATTGGTATCCATCTCTTGCTTGCTTACTTGCTTGCTTGCTTACTTGCTTGCTTGCTTTTTTTCTTTTCTTTCTTTTCTTCTTTTATTGCTTGGCTTTGGCTTTTTGCTCATTATGTCTGAAGATGAAGGGATGACATTGTTCTTGATTTTGCTTATAAAGAGAAGAGGAGAAGAGATACCCTGAATGATAAGAGAGAGGTAAATGATCAAGTCGAACTTAGGACGATCAATGACAGCCTAGGAACCAATCTATCATTGGAAATATTCCTTGTTAGCCATATAAAAAAAAAATGGTGGTGTGAAATAAATGTGATTTGAATTAAAAACATTATTTATATCTATTTGCGTTGACTATATCGGCTCATAATAGCAAACACGACATATGAACATCACCTCTCTTTTTCCGTTTCACATTATTAAAATCAATTAAGCGCTCCCTTCCCATGACGACAAACCTAGCATTTTCCTCCCCCCTTCGCTCATGGTCAACCCAAACAACACTATCAAGGCCACAAAGGAGGATAGCCCAAACCACATTAACCTTTTAGGCAAACCTCCGCCATTTAATGATATAAATTTAGACGTTTGAGCAAGTGTTGCTGTGCAGAGGCTAGCAAGCTGGTCGTAGCCGAGGGAATAATAGATAAGGCCGGCAAGTGCGACGGTGTACCCCACAGCCTGAAGGAGGCTGATTGGGGTAGCCCAGATGAAGATGGAGGCGACAACGAGCAGGATGCTTTTGAAGATGCCGGTGAGAGTCATAACGAGGCCAGAGGTTTTTCCAATCTGTAGAGTGGGATGCGTCAGCATTCAACAGGGCATACTTGCGGCTTAAAGGAGGAAAACATACTAGGAATACGCTGGCAACATTGAGTATAAATGCAATGAGAGCATTGAGGAATAGCATTCCGAAGCCAGTGTTGATTAGATCGTCCCATTTGAAAGTTGGTACCTCAATAATGAAGGCGATGAGAAAATTCATGATGGCGCAGACCGGAGCATAGTAATAGAGACTAACAAGGGGATCCATTTTGAGGCCCTCACCACTCAGCATGACCTGGATCATGACTACGCGAACAGCTTCGAAAGCGGTACCTCCGACCTGAAAGAAGAAACCAATCCAGGAAAACTGAATCTCTCCGAAACTAGAAATGGCAACGCCCAAGACAATGACACAGATGTTGAGGAATTGGGATAGGCTCGGGTCAGCAACGCCCCAAGCCCACGAAGCGAATAGCACAGCGACGGGGGAGGCTGCCTTGAGCATCTGGATGAAGGAGACAGAGAGGTAGAGGTAGACGACATTGGAACAAACGAGAGAGCCAGAGTACAGCAGGCCGATAGGAAGGATAGTGCGGAGGTAGAGGCGGCCCGTGATGGGGAAGTTGCGGCGAGAGTCGAGGAGGGAGGTGGTGCGGGCGAGGATCTGGGTTGCAATGGTGGCGAAGATGAGATGCCAACAGGTGAGGATGATGGCTAGTAGTAAAGGTTTAGTATGCATATAAATATGTTGGTAAGAGACAAAGCACATAATTGTACGTACGATATTCTGTGATGATTTAGTTAGCTTCTCTTCTTCGCAAACATTGAGCTAGTTGGTTTGTTTTAAAGACATAATAGATAGAAACTTACTGAATCCAGCTGTGTCTATAAGCCACTTGTTGAAGATGATGGTAATATTCGAAAAGAACATCCAATTGCTATACAACCCAACATCAGCCATTCCATTCAGTCTGTTCCATTGCGTGCCCTATCTGCTTGCTCACGCCACGAAATAATAAAGAGTAATTCTCTTACACTACATATATCCAATTCGGTATCATGGTCTTAGAAGAGGGTACGACCTCCGTCATGGGCAGCATTGCGCCATTAAGTCTTGAGGCCGTCATGGTCTGGCTTCTTGCTGGTACCCGGCTATAGAAGCTTCCACAGCCCTTGTAAGGTAAACGTTCGGTTGCTGTTACCGTCTCGTTCCGTCTCGTTCCGAATCAAGTAAAGACTATGAAGGGAAATATAATGTGATAGCTCGTCTTTGTCCGGGATTGATTACCGTGCGCCGTGTCCAAAAATGAGCGGTGGTCGAAGTTCCACGAAGCAAGGATTTCTTCACTAGGTCGGTTTAATTTGCGAAGTAGCAATCAACAGAAATAATTTGTCTGTTTATTGTACTCGATTTTCTTCCAGTAATTTGTACCGGGATGGTAAATGGTTCTTTGTTTGTTTGTTTGTTTTTCTTGCCGGGGTTTCTTCTTCTCGTGCTGTACTACCGGGATTTGCGGTTCGCCGTGATCGTCATGCACTGCCAAGACGGGAGGGACGCGGGCTAGAGGGGAAAAAAGAGGGCGATTTTAGAATTAACGTAAAATTTGAGTTGGCGAAAAGATGAAAGAGAAAACAGAAAATAGAATAAGCAATGCCTTGCAAGAAGCTGAGAGAACGTCAAATCCGCAAATAGAAGAAGAAGAAGAAAACAGAAAAATAAAACAGAAAAAAAAACAACTCCAGAATACGAAAATGATAATATTTCCCCCACAAAGAGCAAAAAAAAAAAAAAAAAAGTTTAAAAAAGGAATGGGAAACAGGCCTGGCAGTGTAAGGCTTGATCAAGATTGGGAAGCTCGACGGTAATGGAAGAAGAGGAGGAGAAAAAGGGAATGGGAAGAATTGAGTGGATGAATGAATGGATGAATAGGATGGCGTCTGACCCGAGCCAGATCAGTCACGTTAGGAAAGTTTAAGCCACAATCACTGCTACCATAGCTCCTACCTTGGTTTTGAGTACATGTGCCGTAGCCTGCCATTTTGGTTGGCATGGGAAAGAGAAGGGCAGGGACTGTTTCCCTAACTTATTGGCCCTCGGTTCTGGAATGTGTTTTTTGAGTGCAAAGTGTTTCTCTAGCCAAAGTACGGAGTACGGAGTACCTAGTATTGAGATATGCACGAAGTACATATTAAGTACTCCGTACTTGAGACGGGTCTTTCCCATATGGCTTTTTTTGCGGGCGTAGGCAACGCATGAGAAGTACAAGAAATCAATGTTACACATTCCATGTACGGAGTACTTGGTACTCTTGTACGAGTTCTAGATTTACGTTAGTGGGGCTCTATTCTAGCTCATCTTCGAATGATCTCGTATCTTGCAACATTCTACTATTATATTACTACATTTATTTATAAGTATATACTCCATATAGAGAGCACTAAAGTGCATTAGTACTGTACTAGGCATTCGGTAAAAAGTAGCGTTGCACCTCGAGAGCTCAGTCAGTAGGTACCATATACTTCGTTCCTATTCTGTTATTCTCCCATGCCTCACAACGCCATATTGGTGTTTTTTTAGCCTTAAATCACCAAAATAAATTGGCCTTTTTTCTATCTGTAGATAATGGATAAATTGATCTCTTGGCTCAGCATTCTCTTGTCTGTAGTAATCTGATCCTGCAGCAGACATTGGTCGGAAAAAATAAAAATAGAAATAAATAAATGGAAATGAAAAAGGGGGCCCCCTTACAGAAAGTCAGTGAGCACTACGGAGTACTCGTAATACAAAGTCATTCTTACATACATACGGAGTACATACCTGTTCATTTAGTACTTCGTACCCCCTACAAGTACTCGGTATTAAGATTTTTGCTCGCCCGCCAAGCTTTTTACCAGCGGCGGTTTAATTCCCCAAATACCTTACTAGCAGCTGTTAAAAGGACCCAGTGCAGTAATCTTTACGGGTAGAAGCGCCATGGTTCCTCCTGCATGAGGCGCCGATTGGGCCGAGATTCAAAAACCCCCTTGTCTAGCGTATTGCTTGTTTTTTTTCTTCTCTTACTTCAGGTTCTCTTTTTCTTTGGGCCCTGGTCTTTTCGGGTATGCCTTCCAGCTTACGAGTACGGCTTAATTTGTACGAAGTCTAGATGCATTGCCGTATAAGGTACTCCGTACTTTTTGATTTTGATTTTGATTTTTTTTGGGATTTTTTTCAAAAGAAAGAATATCTATCCATCAAGTGTACAAGTGACGAGTAGACCGGTTCTATTTGATTCCCATATCGCTGCAGCTGTGCCACTACCTTTGAGATAGCAGAAAGTACCTACTGTTAGGTATGGTAGTACTACAACCTAAAAACTCCGTACGGGGTAATACTTGCAGCTCTCACAAAGCCGTCAAAGTGTGTCCTTTTCTTTAATTTTGTGTGGCTGTGTTATCCCCTCCCTCGGCTCAACTTTTCTTTTAATCCCTCCGATGAATCCAACAAATTATCCTAAAGTGTATAAGTACAGGAGTCAACAAAAGACGGCCGCGTGTACTCGGTTTTCCAAAAATGGCTACTCGGCTTTCTGCCGTCCATACCAGGTAGTTCACATGTTCCTTTGATAGTAGGTATAGTAGTGAGTGACAACAGCGAGGTACTACTTACCAGGTCACTACCTAGTAGTACTAAGGACATAAGGTAGATAGATCGGTAAGCGTTCGCTCGAACTACAGTTATGGCCCAAAAGTCTGCGAACGGTATACTCAAAAGGCCACCAAAACTTACATTATTTATAAATATATAATTAAATCTATCAAAAATGTAAAAGCCTAATTAATGTTTATATCAAGAGACTGATGATGTAAATTCCACATTTTAGCACTATTATTTTATTTTATTCGTTTAAGCAGAAGTTATAGCGGACTAAAGGTGAAATAAATTATTGCCTCCTAAGCTTGGTGTCTGACTGTACCTACCAATATACTCTGTTCTGTAGTTACTCTGTATTCTAGACAGATATTGACTCTGTATACTTCGTCTGACACTGCAACTATATAAAATACACCGCTATCAAGGCATTCTCCTGCCAATCCCATTCAATTTATAAATATCTGCCATCCAATACCCCATCAATACGCTTATCACCCATCATTGACGCCAAAACCCCAACTCATACGGTCTCCATTTTTGAAATCTCACACAAACGCCATCGCTATGCAATTCAAGAGCAAGAAGAAAGGGGTGAGGAAGAGAGAAGAGAAGAGGGAGAGAGAAAAAGAAGAAAAAGAAAGTACAGCCCATGCCGTCTATCTTATACGTGTGTGGCAGATACCAATGCCCATCTCGGGTTCAAGGCTGTGTTAACAAGTGTCCTTTCCCTTCCCCCAAAGTATCTGTAGACGCTGCCTTCAGTTCGGCCTCTATCGTGTTCATTTTGAATGGTGCTACTCGTTCTTCGGCTGCATCCCGAATTGTCGTTGCTGCCGATGTAACTGAAGCTTCGTCACCAGCTTCGCTTGCAACTTGTCTTGTTGCGGCAGCTTCCAAATCGTTCCTTATAGAACCAGCCGTCTCCTTTTTCACCTCAGACTGCAAAATCATGCTAGGATCCACGCACTCGTAGAATAGCATAAACACCCCGGGCGACAGGCTCGAAACCGTCTCTTCGGTTACCTGGGACACATTATGATCGCTAAGTCTCCACCAAGACGCATCTCTGTCACTGCGGCTAGATTCCTTTTCTGCTGCCTCCGTAACTATAACTGGGTCTACTGGCTTGTCGTCGACGTTGTTGCTTCTGTCAGCAACCTCCTCGGATGAATCAGTATCCTTATCATCTGTATCCTCAAAGCAGGTCGACTTGGGTGGGGGGTATTTGCGATAGCATATGTAGTGCCCGTTCTCGTGTCGGCCATAATGCGTCACGGCCGCTCTCAGCTCGTAGATAGGCCCCGTTAATCTTGACTCTCCCAAATCACCCGCAACCATAGATGCCATGGGATCCAGCTGCCACTGTTCCTCGCTGTCTTTATCCTCATCTGCAACTTTTTCGGTTTCAAGCCTCTCCTGTTCCGCACTTCCTAGACACCATGGGCCAAGATCTAGCATCATGGGAAAGCTGACTGGCGCCGAATTTTTAATCATGTTAAAGGTTGAAGGGTCAAAGACAGATCGATTGACGTGAATGGCGAGACTTTGAGGTGGCCGCGCAATCACCATCTGCTTCGTCTTTGTCACATTTACCCTGCCTTGTTGAGTAATTTTACACCGATCTTTGATTGTCTCTTCGTCAAAATCGTCCTCTTCCAGAGCTGTTTGAACGGCTTCCAGCCTTCGCAGAGGCTCAGCCAGCTGCTCTTTCGTAGACCCCACAGACTGTAGCCTCTCCACCAACTTAACAAGGAGCCTCTGTGCTTTCAGTAAGGTGCACTTTGGACATTCCACCCCCTCAATTGCCTCAACCTTGCTATATGAGTCTAAACGGTCGTAGAGATCGTGGTGGTTCTTGTCGAGGCCAAGGCTAAGAGTCAAGCAGTTGAAGGGAATCATAGATAGCCCGTCAGAGTAGCCGCATTGCACGCAAGCCACTCGCTGAGCCAGGAGGCCCTCCAAAGGGTTCCTTGCGACTCTTTTTGAGTCGGATCTGGAGCCTGTGGATTGACTCTGGTAGCCACTGTCGTCGCTGTGTTCACTGGTGGAGCCCTCATCCCTGATGTTAAAGTCTCCATTCTCCAGTCCCATGAGTCGATCAAAAGACAGCGTTTTAGCTACCACTGCCGCTCCCTTTTCGATATCGTCTAGAACTTTTGAATAGTACTCCTGTGCATCCTGCTGCGTCCAGGTGTTCATCGATTTAAGCAGAGTGGGTGTCCAGATAGTTTTTCCATTATTCGATGTGTCATTGAGCTCTGCAATAAGTGAACGTAGAGTGTGTGCGACATTCTTGTCAGCCGTCTCAGCAGTCCCATCAGGGCCCTTAATACATGCTGTGAGATAGTCGGGCATCGAGTGCAGAGAAGCTAATCCCTGAAGGACACTGTTCTGATAGCATGAGTTGTCTCGATTTCCCAATCCTGGAGGCCGGTCTGAATCAGCCTTCAAACCTAGAACACCTCCAGTCATTGACAGTGCTCGAGTTCTAGCGCGAAGGACAGAATTCATAACGCCACCCTGGCGATCCAATCCCATCACCCTCCGCATAGCTTCACTCTTAGCAGCATGAGTGCTTTGCGCCGTGGTATTACGCATCGGTCGTATCGTCGTGGAATCCATCCAGTTATCGATTGCGAAGAGCAGTGGCGCCGGAATGACAAATACCAGTGCGTCCCATATAAAACTCCCCAGCAATGAGAGAATTCCCTCAAGCGATCCGTCCGGGCTATAAACCTTGATTAAAAAAGTCACTAGAAGCGCAGCGACGGTGAGAATGACGGTGACGTTGTTGATGTGGTTCACGGTGTTTTCTCGTGCGTAAAACTGTCGACGGGCTGCGACTTGGTCGTCGTAAAAGGTATCGAACCCGTCCTGTCGCGAATTCATGCTGTAATACCTTTCCCCCCGTGATCCACAACTCTTTGTATTCCCCCAAGATTTAAGCTATCGTACAGCAGCGTCGATTTGATGACGATGCTTCCATGACCAGCAAGCGCTGCGCAAAAACTCTGTCCTGATATTGGTGTGTTTTTTTCTTTCTTTCTTTTGCGACGCGGTGTTCAGAAGCGCCTCGTCGGAAGTCGCATCAAGCCACACAGCAGCAAGCAAAGTCGCAAATAATAATGGCTCGGTTTGGAGAAGATTTATGAAATATATTTATATTATTCGACAGTTTTTCATGTGAGGTGCTTCATGTGGATGTAATTATTTGCCAGAGTTGCATAGCGGATATATTAGCCCCGGAAACCGGATTATCTATGAGGTAAACTTTTCTGGTATTAAATCAGCGCTTGCTTCACGTGCTTACCATAGAGGTTAGTACACAAGACGAACCTTCAAAGTATCTGATACTGCAGTCATCGACGAGGTACATGTGCGTCAATATGACTTGTAGCCTATGAAATACGTCGAAAGTTAAAAATATTATGCTTTTTACTTTAATCTGCTGGCATTATTTTACGAAGATCATTTATGGAGCTGTGTAGTGCAGCGATTTTGCCTGTACGGAGTAGCTATGTAGGAGTCAGCATTCAGGAACTATAAAAGACAGCCAACATAATAAAAAGGAATAGACAATGATTAAATACTTGGCATAAACCATGGCCTCTTTTACATTAAATCAATTGATTAAGTCGACTCAAGCGCGGATATCAAAAGGTGTAAAAAATGGTTAAAAATGTTCTGCATGTATTAAGGCTTTATCCGTCCTCTCTCATCTCCTTCTTAGTGGCCATTTCTTCAGCAATGAATTTTCCTTATCAGGTAGATAATAGCCTAATAGACGAGAATCGATCCAAGCCTCTATCCTCTCTAAATTCTTTCTTTTATTCCATTGCGTCTCTTCGCTATTAATACCGAGAAAGTGTATGTGATAATGAGGAAAAGGAATACAAAGATGTTCCGGAGCTGCCCCTTTTCATCATCATTGCCATGATGAGAGGAAATGGAAACGAAACGTAGTTGATATGAAAGAAGCTTCCCAGGTTTAGAGTGTAAAACTAGTTATTTTGAATGGAATTCAGACATTGATATTACATAATGACAGCACAATCTTCTAGTAACTAGCTAGCTACCTTAGGTAATGGCCAAAGTCAGCACACATCAGAGGACCGGGGAAACGGATGTCTTATTCTTGTCCTCTTAGCTAAATTAAATAACGATGGTATTCTCATTAGGACCTATAAGCCGCAGTATCAGGTATGCCAATTAATGACAGGTTTTCCAGCATATCCTACACCTGTATATGATTCGAGTAGCTGACTATGCGTCCTGCTTCCAGCTCCGGCCTGAGCCGCCGTCTGAGTGGCCGGAGCGGCATCACCTCTCGGCAAGCCTCGGTTGCTCTCTCACAACCACGATTCTACACAACATCCCTCGAGACAAATTCCAAGGGACTCATTTTTAAAAGCGATGAGTCTGAGTCCCCATTCAAGGCTGAATTGTAAGTAATTGCTTAGGTCCTTTCACTCGTCTTAGTTACTATGACAATTCAAGAGCTAACTAGGACTGATAGATCTAAAATATGGCTCCGGTATGTGCATTCACATGCGGCCATGACAGCATTGAGCATGGGATGTAACACTGACCAGCGAATCCTTTTCTGCAGCGATAACTGCCGCTGCGCTCAATGCGTAAACCAGGATACCCTGCAACGCAACTTTGACACTTTTGCGGTATCTATTATCCATGCCATCATTGTTATATCAATACCCACGAATGCTCACAGTACTGTGTATAAAGATACCAGAAAATATATCGCCAGAAAAAATCTCGCTCAAAAACGATGGCTTCGACGTTTTGTGTACCTGCAGTCCAATTCAATTAAGCCCTCGCTTTATACAAATGTTGTGAAACTGACCACAAATTACTAGGGTCGGATTCACACAGCAGTCATTACCCTTTCTCCTGGCTCAGCCTTACTCTTCGTAAAATCAGTGATAAGAAGTTCGCAAATCAAGAGTAAGATTACACAACCGATCATGACGGAAATCAAAATCTAACGCTGCTAGTAGCGAAAGAAGATTATGGAACGCAACGATATCCTCGAATCCTCCAGAAGTCCATTTCGAAACTGTCATGAGTGATACCTCTCTTAGGGGAATGGCTGAATTGACTAGCAAAATCGCATGTACTTGATCGTTTTTACTCTACTGATCAAAAAAGCTTACCATGAGCAGCGTGAATATGGATTTTGTTTCGTCTCCAACTCCCCCCAAACTCCAGAGGCGACAGAGAAGCTCTTGGAAAATATTGGGCCCATTCGAAACACCCATTATGGAGGCTTTTACGATTTCATCCCAGACCTCGCTCTCGCTGATACGGCTTACACCAATTTGGCTCTCCCAGCGCATACAGACACTACGTACTTTACAGAACCGGCAGGCCTGCAAGCATTCCACCTGCTATCCCATACGCCGCCGCCGAACAAAGCCGCGGATGAGGTGCTAGGTGGACAATCACTGCTGGTAGACGGATTTCATGCTGCCGAGAGTCTCAAAAGGGAGTCACCGACAGATTTCGAGATAATGCGTAAGGTCAAGCTCCCATGGCACGCTAGCGGCAACCAGGACGTCGCCATCGCACCAGATATGGCCTATCCTGTAATTGAGACCAATGGCAACACGTTACATAGGGTTCGATGGAATAATGACGATCGAGGTGTTGTTCCTCCGGATATCGACGTTGACGCATGGTATCGAGCGGCTAGGAAATGGGACGAGATATTGAGGCGCAAAGAAAACGAGTACTGGTTTCAACTTGAACCCGGCCGAGTGCTGAGTAAGTATATTATCCAAGTTCTTTTTTTGTAATTTATAGCACTGGTTGTTGGGATGCTTATAGTTCGTCCTATAGTCTTTGATAATTGGCGAGTACTCCATGGGAGAAGCGCCTTTGAGGGGCTGCGACGTATATGCGGCGCTTATAGTAAGTATCAGCCCTTTCTGCTGCAAGACTTACAACATAATTCTATGATTGACTGAAATTCTGGAAACAGTCAGTCGCGATGATTTCATTTCTCGGTGGAAAATAGCCAATTTCCCTCGAGAGGACGTTATTGCATCGAATATGCAACTGCGATAAAGGACAAGTGCCTAGAGTCACTTATAAGGTCTAGAGTGGTTGAGGGGTATAGGTATCTAAACATATAAACTAGAAAGGTCGATGCTTAAAGCTCTAAAAGGGGATATCTTTGGAAAAAAAAAAATAGATACGCAAGGTAGATATTGTTGATTATACTGTTCATGATGTCCATTCGTGACATTGCTCATGTAGCACCATCCAATCATATACCGCAGTTAAGAATCTTCATGTGCCTCCTACACCACCTACTACCACCTACTAGAGTACCCATCTAAAGTACTTTGTAGTACATGGACTTTATATTTCAACAAAAAAAGACCCCCAAGTCTTAACACGCGACCAACACTCAGCCCACCCCACCACTATGACGTCGGATCTTCAGGCGTTACTCCCCCCTCCTTAGGCATAGTCCGACTTCGCCAAAAAGAGACGGATCCGCTTGGAGCTTTTTGGCTGCCCAAGCTGCCAGCGGAGTATCCCTAATAAGGAGAGGTGGTGGGTAGTAGCCGAGCCCGAATTTGTTTTACCAAAATCTATTGACCTGAAGATCTCGGCTCAGGCACCAGACGAGAGCAGAGCTGTGGTAGCTCATGGCCTTTTGTACATGTCAGAGCCCGGGGTGCCCTACCTATGTGCTATCTATGCACCCTCTACCTACTTGGCAAGCTTGGGTAAGATAGTATCTACTACTAAGGTATGCCCACTATTATGGAGTATTGCATTCAATGTTGTTGTACTCCGCATACTATCACAACTGGCATGCGTACATACATACAACTACCAAGTGCTACTAGTATTACACGTAGCTAAAACACCAACGTGGGGTCAGACACGAATCCCGTCCAGATCCACATGGTTGGAGAGGCAATCATAGAGCAGTAATATTTAAGAGCTCGGTATTGGAGCGCGTCAACTGGACAAATCCATACAGTAAATGTCGCATGGAGGTTCCCCCTCCGTCTGTCGACTTGGTTGGACGGAGAATTTGCGGAAGAAAATCTTTAGTTAGCACCACGACATGGGAGTTATAAGAGGCGCGGCATGTCCCATCTCCCCGCAGTCTTCGCGATAGTGTCACTCGTCTTTTTACTAGCAAGCTTGATACCTTCCCTTCCTCTTTGTTTTTTTTTGTTTTCTCATTAAACATCTTCCATTCAGGCCTCTCATCTACGATTATCTCTTTCTTCTGTTGTTGTTTCAAATATTAAGAAGAAAAAAAAATGGCGACAGATATGAAGAATGGCGTCTTTACTCACGACAATGCACCACTTCCCCAGGTTGACCGAGTGCTGCCCCTCTTTTCTTTGAAAGGAAGAACTGCCATCGTCTCGGGAGCTGGTGCTGGCATCGGTCTCGCTGCTGCCCAGGCTTTTGCAGAGGCTGGCGCTAATGTTGCCATTTGGTATAATAGCAATAAGCAGGCAGTGACATCGGCCGAAAACATTGCCAAGACCTATGGTGTCAAGAGTGAGCAGATGAAAATCCTAGGTCTTGTAAAATAATAGCATTTCATCGATTGCTAACTTCTTTGCCGCGTAAAGGCAAAGCGTACCAGGTCAACGTCACTTCGGCCGAGGCTGTCGATAAGGCCATCACAGAGATTATTAAAGAGTTCAACGGCCGTCTCGACGTCTTCGTCGCCAACTCAGGCATCACATGGACAGAGGGTGCATTTATTGACGGTTCTGTCGAATTAGCTCGTAACGTCATGTCCGTTAACGTAGATGGTGTCATGTGGTGTGCTAAGAGTGCTGGCGCTCATTTCCGGCGACAAAAGGAGGAGGGCACAACGATCGATGGCAAGCCCCTCGAGAACTACATTGCTGGAAGCTTTATTGCGACGGCGTCAATGAGCGGAAGCATCGTCAATGTGCCGCAGCTGCAGGCCGTATATAACGGCTCCAAAGCTGCTGTGATTCACTTCTGTAACGTCTCCAGGGCGATGATGGATGTTATAACATGAAAGACTAATGGGAACATTTAGGTAAAAGTTTGGCGGTCGAGTGGACTGGATTTGCTAGAGCCAATACCGTATCCCCCGGATATATCTTGACCGAAATCTCCAACTTTGTGCCTCCAGAGATTCAGGCACTCTGGAAAGATAAAATTGTTATGGGGTAAGTTTTTATTAGACCTATTTGGTCAGTGTGGCCACTGCTGACACTCGTATCTTTATATAGTCGCCAAGGCCATACCGGTGAGCTAAAGGGCGCGTATCTGTATCTAGCTAGTGATGCCTCATCTTACACGACGGGTCTGGACATGATTGTGGACGGTGGTTATAGCCTACCATGATAGAAGAAGAAGAAGAAGAAGAAGAAGAAGAAGAAGAATACTGGGTTCACTTGAAAAGGGAATGATAAGATAGAAAGAAAAGGAAAAACAAGTAAAGAAGGAATGAAAAGCGAAAGAAACTTGAGAGCAAAATTTGAAATAGAAGATAGAATTGTTTCGCATGATTGGGTATCTTTAACGGGAAGTAGGGTTGAAAATATGATTATATAATCAGCAGTTCTTCAGGGTCTGGTGGCGACGGCTTTTGCTGTGGGGCTTCAGCGGGAACAGGGACCATCTACTCCGTATTGTTAGTTGGTACAACCAAACAAAGGGTCTGTTTAGACACGCGCGTGAGAAAGAGGGGCAGACGGCAGAACAATGGTGACGGTTCTACCTGCTGGTATCCGTAGAGTTAGTTGTAAGATATACGAGTAGTTACCGTTACCCATAAAGAGTAAACTTTTTACATTGACCGAACTTCGGATTAAGTAGATGGTGGCACAGCATGAACGTACTTGTCCCTTGTAGGGCTACAAGTAGCTCGTATATACGGAGTAGAGGGAGAGAACGGGAATGGTGGTGATGTCAATGAATATAGAGCCTCCCCCACCCCCTTTTATTTTACACAAATACCTACCTTGGGTAGTTTAAGTGCAAAGTACGGAGTAGCTCAACAAGAAAATCAATTACTGCATTAGTTTTTCAGGGACTTGACGTGTATTTGCAGATTGAATATATTTTTCAGTACGGAGTATTGATGCCAAAATTGCAGGTACCTAATAAATCAGCTGTACTGGTACCTGCTGGTCAAGAAACAAAAGTCTAGCCCGCTTCAGGAGGCCGTCCCGCCTTTGCCTTCTTGTTGCCTTAGCTTTGTAATAAAACAGTATTGAGTACCCGTACTAATAGGCCATCTATCGCCTAAGGTGCTCCTAACCTTAGGTGCCTTACTATACTTAGCAGTGCTTACCTAGACCACCCCAGGGCCCCAGCTCCGTCTGTGTTGGATTGACATCTTTTCTCTTGTCAGCCGCATCTCGCCTTTTGCCTTCACCCAGCGCACGCTTTTGGTTTTCGGGATAGCTATACGAACTACGGGAACTGTGCCATATATTGTCATCCATCGAGCTGCCACGAGACTTGCCTCCCCCCAGCGGTTCCTTGACAACGAGCAGCTGCAGGCCTGCTGCTTCTCCTCACCGCTACCAGCCACGCTTTCGCTGCTCCTGAGTCTCTGCGACCTCTTTGGACCCTTTGCGCAAGGCAGATCTAGCAGCATTCTTTTGTCTCCTCCCTAAAAGCTAAAAAGTCCCTGCTGTCGAACGGCAAGACTTCTAGATTTTTTTATAAAAAATTTCCTCTTTTCTTCCTAGAACTTTATTCAACTTTCAACTTAAACCATCAATCAGTCGCCGTCATGGATACTGAAGGCGAGGCTCACGCCGGCGAACAGCAGGCGCCTCGACGGACTGCCCAGGTTGACAATGCCATTCGCGCGATTCAGGAGAAGAAGCCGCTGCCCGAGATCGACTTCACCATCCATATGATGGAGGACGGTACTCAGGTGAGTACACTTGAACGAGTGTGCAAAGGTACGTCTGATTACCACCCTTCTATTTAGACCTCAGCCCTCGACTACCCCGCCATTGTGTTGATGGAGGGGAGGAGACTGCTTCAATATGAAAAAAAAAATCAAAAAATCACCGCTGACCCTCATCGCACCACTTGCCTATAGATGTCCAGGCGCCGGCCATGTTCAAGCCCACCGATGAGCAGTTTTTTGAAGATGACACCAAGGAGAAGCCCGACATCAACTTTCTCAAACAGCATTTCTATCGCGAGGGTAGGCTCACCGATGAGCAAGCGTTATGGATTATCAAAAAAGGTACAGAGCTTCTGCGTGCAGAGCCCAATCTCCTCGAGATGGACGCGCCAATTACTGTCTGTGGTGATGTTCACGGCCAATACTACGATCTGATGAAGCTATTTGAGGTCGGCGGTGATCCTGCTGAGACGCGATACCTCTTCCTTGGTGACTACGTTGATCGTGGATATTTTAGTATCGAGTGTGTCCTTTACCTTTGGTCCCTCAAAATCCATTACCCCAAGACATTGTGGCTTCTGCGAGGAAACCACGAGTGCCGTCATTTGACCGACTACTTTACATTTAAGCTCGAGTGCAAGCACAAATACTCTGAGGCCATCTACGAGGCCTGCATGGAATCCTTCTGCTGTCTCCCCCTGGCTGCTGTTATGAACAAGCAGTTCCTGTGCATCCACGGCGGCTTGAGTCCTGAGCTTCATACTCTCGACGACCTGAGAAGTGTAAGGCTATGCAAAATTTACGACCGGCTGTATACGCTTGGGCTGACATGAAATTTTTTTAGATTGATCGATTTAGAGAGCCACCGACCCAAGGCCTCATGTGTGACATTCTGTGGGCTGATCCGCTTGAAGACTTTGGACAGGAAAAGTCGAGTGATTTCTTTTTGCATAACCACGTGCGAGGATGTTCATACTTCTTTTCATATCACGCTGCTTGCGCTTTCCTGGAAAAGAACAACTTGCTCTCTGTGATTCGTGCCCACGAGGCCCAGGATGCCGGCTACAGAATGTACCGCAAAACGCGAACAACTGGCTTCCCCAGTGTTATGACTATCTTCTCGGCACCAAACTACCTCGATGTCTACAACAACAAGGCTGCCGTGCTAAAGTACGAGAACAATGTGATGAATATTCGGCAATTCAACTGCACTCCTCACCCGTATTGGCTGCCCAATTTCATGGACGTCTTTACCTGGTCGCTACCATTTGTGGGTGAGAAGATCACCGATATGCTGATTGCAATTTTGAGCACGTGCTCTGAGGAGGAGCTAAAGGATGAGACACCATCTTCACAATCCCCCGGCCCAAGCTCACCACCTCTTACTGGTGGCATGGATGACCCCAACTCGATTGAATTCAAGCGGAGGGCAATCAAGAACAAGATCTTAGCCATTGGTCGCATGTCACGCGTCTTCCAGGTTTTGCGAGAGGAGTCAGAGCGTGTGACGGAGCTCAAGACCGTGTCTGGTGGAAGGCTACCCGCTGGCACTCTGATGCTCGGCGCCGAAGGTATCAAGAATGCAATTAGTTCATTCGAGGACGCCAGGAAAGTCGACTTGCAAAACGAGCATCTTCCTCCGACCCATGATGAGGTGGTGAAGCACCAGGAAGAGGAGAGAGCAATTGCTCTACAAAAAGCAGCAGAAGAGGCGGATAATGACAAGAAGCTACATCAGCTATCTAGGAGACTCAGCACGTAAGTATAATCCGAGAAGCTTGGCAATGATTTCCCCTTCCAATACTATACCCTGCTTTTTACTGTTCTTTTTCATTTCCCCCCTCCCCCCCCCTTTTTTTTTGGCTCGCTCTTTATGTTAATTTTCAATTGCGTTTAGTGGCTAATGTAAGTCGATTTAGGGATCGTAAGAACCGATCATGAAACATGGGCACCACGGCGAATACCTGCAACGACAATAGGCTATAGAAAAATTTGGGATAAGGACTGGCAATATGAGCTCCCATGGCAAGGAGTCGATGACTTGATGCTTCATGTTACCCACTTTATTAAACTCGTCTTTCTTTTTCTGTTTTTTTTTTCTTTTACGATTCAGGACTAGGCTTTGGCTAGAGCGAAAAGAGTCAAGGGCTGGGTTTGGCGACAGGAGGTTTAGTAGTAGGATCCTTTATCCATGATGAGGGCAATGAAGCGGTGACTATGATCATTTCAACTGCGCATCCTCTTGGGCATGCTTTCATCTGATATGTTACGAGATGTGTGTTCCGAGTTTGCTGTTTTGGCTACTTGCCAGCGTCTCTGCTCTTGCAGTCGGCGGTGACGATATGGTGAAACAGCTGCTGTTACGCTGTTGCCATCCACGATGCTTAGATAAAACAAACAGGCAGGCCATGTTACGGAGGTTTGAAATATCTCGTATGACGTACCAAGATCACATTTAAGCCTACTATATTTTGGCGGCTCAACAACACACGATGTTACTTATTATTAATACAAGGTTATCTAATTAGTCGTCTTACTTTCTTCAAATGGTCTCTGGGCCTTTTATCTATCTATCTATATATTTATATTTAACTTGCAAGCTTAAGCTTCCCAAACCAAAAATATTTAAAGCCCCTACTACTCCATATTATGCAAAAATCGATATCGTAATGTCAAGGTGCTATAGTAGAAATAGTGAGACACATGCTTCTATTGAAAAAAAAAAAGCATAGGTCTGATTATTGACGGCATCTCCCGGTAATGTCTATACGTATTCAAATTACCTACCTACCTATACGGTATACTTTAAGCGTACTTTATAAACGAAACACATCCAACTCGCGTTTTACGTACTTGTAGCTCCTGTTCCTGTAAGTATCAGACAAAAACCCATTCTTCGTCTTATTGAACCACAGCAGTCGCGGCTCATCAATTGTCCATTTAGGCCAGGGCTCAAAGCCTGTACTTCCATTGTTGGGATCCAAGTTGTATAAGAAGTTAATAAAGTACGTGCGAGTACTCTTGGTAGGGTAAGAAGAGGGATCCCCCCCAAAAACCACGTCTATAATCGAGCCGTGTGAGGTACCTAGAAGACTGGTTGAGCCATTGCGGTAGTTGTACGACGATTGATAACCCCACAAGGGTAGCAAGGGCTGAGATGCCGCCACATAAGCCAAGGAGAGCCGGCGAGGAAAGATGAACATGAGATCGCCAAGGATGGATGTGAAGCGCTTCTTCCCCAGCCAGTCTTCGAAGTCGTTTCCGGTACGGTAAGGGCTCCCATCGAAAGCCTTCTTGCTATACGTCTTGACGAGATTTCTCATCTGGGCCTTTTTCGCGTGGTGGAAGTAGTGTTTCCGGAGGTAGTGGTTGAACACATCTCCAGAGCCCACTAGTGCCAGGTTTTGTGTAAAGATGGTGCCCTCATCTTCTTGGTTGCCCAGAATCATGGGCACGGCGTGGAACATGCTGTTGTTGACAAGCTTTTCCGGGCTATGGGGAATTAAATCTCCGTCTGGTCGGGGAAGATACAAAAGCCTCATGGCGTTAAAAGACGAGATGCCAGGGATGGAATTAACTGCCCTGGCAAACTCGGCAGCGGGAAGCTCACGTAAACACTGTAGCGTGTCCGTTCTGCGGACACACTTGGCGGCCTGGACCACCTTACTGTATACCTCTTGGCTCTTGGAACAGTTGACATGGTCGGCGGCGATGAGGCTGCCGGAACTCATAATGGCGCCGCGGAAGAGATCTCGATCGTTATACGAAGCGTTGCCTCCATTGATGACTAGATGGTCGAAAACGGAGACGCCGCCGGCTGATTGGCCCCAGAGCGTTATCTTGCCTGGATCGCCACCAAAGGCTGCGATGTAGTCTGATGTCCATTCTATGCTCATTCGCTGGTCGTGAAGGCCTAGATTGGCAGACTTGTTAGCCAACACCTGATCGCCAGGCAGAAAGCCCCAGCCACCGAGTCGATAGTTGGCGGTGACGAAGATGAAGGGCTGCTTATTATTAACGCCAAATTTGATGAAGTTGGTGGCATCATAATCAGAGGTTTTCCCCATGATGAAGCCATCTCCATGGATCCAGAAGAGCACTGGCAAGTTATCTCCTGCTTTGGTCCCCACTGGGCGCTGAACGGTGACTGTCAAGCAGTCCTCTGAAGAAGGTACCCTGACAGTATCGTCCCATCTCACGGGCGGATCAAGCGCGCGGCTCAACTCCTGTGACGACCTCTTTACCACATCTGACTCAGTTACCAAGCGATGTCCCTGCGGGCATGATGGCGCAATGGTGGTTGCATCGAATATTCCCAAGGGTCTTGTCCTCTTGACGGGTCTTTTGAGACGGTTGAGGCCAGCTGGAGATTCGGCGTACGGTATGCCGTAAAAAGACTCGACGCCGTTGGCAGATACGCCGTGAACCTGAGAACCCGGGAGAGCAACTGTCGGAGTTTCAAGGCTCTGTGCGTAGCCGCGGTTGACCAAGCATGTAGCGAGAGCCAAAAGAGTAGTGTATCTTTTCATCTTGCAATGTCTACGAGGAGGGAGTTAGCTACTACTTTTGTTGTTTGCTATAGCAGCGAAGACTGACGAAAATATATATAGACGACTCACCTTGTGAGGTATGAATTATCTCTGCATCTAGAGAGTTTTTGTGACTTCTAGTTGGGCCTTCTTTCTAAAGGCCTTTTGATGTTGATGTTGAGTTGCAAGTTAAATATATGGTGTATGGAAATGTTGTAGCATCTCATAATAATTCCATAGATGACGCTTTATAAGTTTAAGTAAGTACGGAAGAGAGCACAAGCCAAAGCAGAACAAGGCACCCGACGCCCTTGTTGTAGCCATCTTTCTTTCATACATTAGTGATAAGTTAGTTGATGTCAGTGGCAATAGGTGTATTCGAGTCACGATGTGCTAGTCGGGGTCGTTGCGGCAAGTCACGCTGCGGCAAATCGCTTTCTGATGACCCTTATTATTATTATGTTTTTCCCTTGATGGAAGATGGGTCATTCCGGGAGCAGCGTTGGGGCGAGACATTGACCAGAGCAACTTCAGCAGGGCTAGCTGAGAACATTATATTTAGATGCGGTCGTAAGGCTTCTTAGACAAGGCAAATAATGTCTCTACCATGTTGATAGTGACTACGACTTAGGCTCAGCTCAGTGCGTACATGGCAGCTGACCAATTGTCTGCTTTGGAGACATTTAATGAAATGGGATGACGCAGGATCAGCTCCTTACGGCGTGAAAGCCTACTAGTATCAGGATATATAGTTCTTAATTCCTTCACGTATATATACAGAGTACTGCATACGTTCGGCCTCTAACTTAACGGGGCCGATTTGCCAACAGGCTTTCTCCGTAGAAGTAGAGTTGCACACACCTGTACTCCGTACTTTATCCTTTGTATGTACTCCGTACTCCGTATTTAGGAGAGAATAGATTGTGAAAGTCTAGCTCCACAAAATTGAGTGGAATAGAGATGATGCCTGTTCTTGTTAATAAGTCGGACGTTTAGACAATATGAAAGCGAAGTCCAATTTCAACGGAGTAAACATTGAACACTGTGCATACTGTGGCATAAGCTGGTCAAAGCTAGGAAGTTTGTATAGAGGAGCCAATGGGATGCATAATTGTCTGCACTGTGCGGATCATTTCCCTGAACCCCTATTGAAAAGGGCTGCTATGAACTCCATACTCTGTGCATACGATCGACTTTTCATCTCGCCGCATGACAAGAAATAGATAATTATCGACATGAATTTCATTTTTTTTTATTAATACAACCTCCTTCTAAACAACAGCCTGACGCCATTGGAGTTGATTGACAAGATATGTGCAGAGTACAAAAACAAAGTACATAGACTCCATACAATGTCAATCAACTTTGTTCCACGCCTTTCATCGCCACCACAGCTCTCTCGCTACTACGACCAATCTTAGGGGTTGCAGTGCTTCGTATTCCAGCATTTGGGGGACCTCAATCTTTTCTCCCGTATTAGCGCATCACCGCAGCAAATTTTGCAACGCCAGGCTTGGCTTAGGCTTTGGAGGATCCTGAATCAGAGAACTTTCAATCCCGAAACAGGAACTAGCCGCTGATGCACAGCCTCACCCTGCTCTTGTAGCTTATCCACTTCAATATACGTCTTTCATCCAGTGGTTTGACACCAACCCTCTTGAGAACCAGGGGGAAGCCCTCTTGGCTTGAAACTAGCCCAACCTAGTGTTGCTATTTGAAACCGGCACTGGTACTAATTACTTGTACTGTCAAGTAATGAAGATGCCACAAGTAGATATGCTGTTGCATACTCCGTACTTGTATGAGATATGAGAAAAGAACATATACTTGTACATACTTGATATGTAGTAGCTGGTGCGAAACTCCCAAGGCGAAGCTGCACCACGCGGCTCGGCTTGGCGACGCTGAGTACGAGACACTCCATTTTATTTAAGGAACTTGGATAATGGGCTTGGCTATATCATACGGAGTAGTATGTACCTACTGGTACTTCATACAAAAGAGTACGAAGTACAATGCGAAGCCCAGTTCCCCCTTGAAAACCACCAGCACAATGGCCGCCCGGCATCATCCACTGCCGGAATCTCGGCTCCGTTGGTACTGAAGCGCCGATGCCGTTGAGGCTGATGGCTCGTGTAAGAGTATATATATTCTGCCCTACGGATACTCAGCACACATATTATCGACATACGGAGTACTACTCCATAAAATGTACTTATGATACTGATACTATGTACGGAGTAGTTTACTTGGTGTAATCCTGTTACAGAAAACGCGGGTCTCTGAGGGGCCATGGCGGTATGTAAACAGAGATCATCCTCCACACCAGTATGTACCAGTTTGGATAAACAAACAACCTCCGCCAGGCGTTTCAGGCTGCGTTTCCCAAGTTCTCAATCTCATGGGGGTTCGAAACCT